>JAPPVO010000946.1:0-27664 GCA_030407325.1 Camellia japonica | reverse complement strand
TTTTGCGCATCGCACTGTTTTTGTGCAGTTTACACTCGCGTTATTTTGCGCACGTCCGTGTTTTGCGCATCGCGCTGTTTTGTGCAGTTTATCACTCGCGCTATTTTGCGCATCGCACTGTTTTGTGCAGTTTACACTCGCGTTATTTTGCGCGTCGTCCTGTTTTGCGCATCGCGCTGTTTTGTGCAGTTTATCACTCGCGCTATTTTGCGCATCGCACTGTTTTGTGCAGTTTATCACTCGCGCTATTTTGCGCATCGCACTGTTTGTGCAGTTTACACTCGCGTTATTTTGCGCGTCGTCCTGTTTTGCGCATCGCGCTGTTTTGTGCAGTTTTATCACTCGCGCCATTTTGCGCATCGCACTGTTTTGTGCAGTTTATCACTCGCGCTATTTTGCGCATCGCACTGTTTTGTGCAGTTTACACTCGCGTTATTTTGCGCGTCGTCCTGTTTTGCGCATCGCGCTGTTTTGTGCAGTTTATCACTCGCGCTATTTTGCGCATCGCACTGTTTTGTGCAGTTTACACTCGCGTTATTTTGCGCGTCGTCCTGTTTTGCGCATCGCGCTGTTTGTGCAGTTTATCACTCGCGCTATTTTGCGCATCGCACTGTTTTGTGCAGTTTATCACTCGCGCTATTTTGCGCATCGCACTGTTTTGTGCAGTTTACACTCGCGTTATTTTGCGCGTCGTCCTGTTTTTGCGCATCGCGCTGTTTTGTGCAGTTTATCACTCGCGCTATTTTGCGCATCGCACTGTTTTGTGCAGTTTACACTCGCGTTATTTTGCGCGTCGTCCTGTTTTGCGCATCGCGCTGTTGTTGCAGTTTATCACTCGCGCTATTTTGCGCATCGCACTGTTTTGTGCAGTTTATCACTCGCGCTATTTTGCGCATCGCACTGTTTTGTGCAGTTTACACTCGCGTTATTTTGCGCGTCGTCCTGTTTTGCGCATCGCGCTGTTTTGTGCAGTTTATCACTCGCGCTATTTTGCGCATCGCACTGTTTTGTGCAGTTTATCACTCGCGCTATTTTGCGCATCGCACTGTTTTGTGCAGTTTACACTCGCGTTATTTTGCGCGTCGTCCTGTTTTGCGCATCGCGCTGTTTTGTGCAGTTTATCACTCGCGCTATTTTGCGCATCGCACTGTTTTGTGCAGTTTATCACTCGCGCTATTTTGCGCATCGCACTGTTTTGTGCAGTTTACACTCGCGTTATTTTGCGCGTCGTCCTGTTTTGCGCATCGCGCTGTTTTGTGCAGTTTATCACTCGCGCTATTTTGCGCATCGCACTGTTTTGTGCAGTTTATCACTCGCGCTATTTTGCGCATCGCACTGTTTTGTGCAGTTTACACTCGCGTTTTGCGCGTCGTCCTGTTTTGCGCATCGCGCTGTTTTGTGCAGTTTATCACTCGCGCTATTTTGCGCATCGCACTGTTTTGTGCAGTTTATCACTCGCGCTATTTTGCGCATCGCACTGTTTTGTGCAGTTTACACTCGCGTTATTTTGCGCGTCGTCTGTTTTGCGCAGTTTTATCACTCGCGCTATTTTGCGCATCGCACTGTTTGTGCAGTTTATCACTCGCGCTATTTTGCGCATCGCACTGTTTTGTGCAGTTTACACTCGCGTTATTTTGCGCGTCGTCCTGTTTTGCGCATCGCGCTGTTTTGTGCAGTTTATCACTCGCTCCTATTTTGCGCATCGCACTGTTTTGTGCAGTTTATCACTCGCGCTATTTTGCGCATCGCACTGTTTTGTGCAGTTTATCACTCGCGCTATTTTGCGCATCGCACTGTTTTGTGCAGTTTACACTCGCGTTATTTTGCGCGTCGTCCTGTTTTGCGCATCGCGCTGTTTTGTGCAGTTTATCACTCGCGCTATTTTGCGCATCGCACTGTTTTGTGCAGTTTATCACTCGCGCTATTTTGCGCATCGCACTGTTTTGTGCAGTTTACACTCGCGTTATTTTGCGCGTCGTCCTGTTTTGCGCATCGCGCTGTTTTGTGCAGTTTATCACTCGCGCTATTTTGCGCATCGCACTGTTTTGTGCAGTTTATCACTCGCGCTATTTTGCGCATCGCACTGTTTTGTGCAGTTTACACTCGCGTTATTTTGCGCGTCGTCCTGTTTTGCGCATCGCGCTGTTTTGTGCAGTTTATCACTCGCGCTATTTTGCGCATCGCACTGTTTTGTGCAGTTTATCACTCGCGCTATTTTGCGCATCGCACTGTTTTGTGCAGTTTACACTCGCGTTATTTTGCGCGTCGTCCTGTTTTGCGCATCGCGCTGTTTTGTGCAGTTTATCACTCGCGCTATTTTGCGCATCGCACTGTTTTGTGCAGTTTATCACTCGCGCTATTTTGCGCATCGCACTGTTTTGTGCAGTTTACACTCGCGTTATTTTGCGCGTCGTCCTGTTTTGCGCATCGCGCTGTTTTGTGCAGTTTATCACTCGCGCTATTTTGCGCATCGCACTGTTTTGTGCAGTTTACACTCGCGTTATTTTTGCGCGTCGTCCTTTTGCGCATCGCGCTGTTTTGTGCAGTTTATCACTCGCGCTATTTTGCGCATCGCACTGTTTTGTGCAGTTTATCACTCGCGCTATTTTGCGCATCGCACTGTTTTGTGCAGTTTACACTCGCGTTATTTTGCGCGTCGTCCTGTTTTGCGCATCGCGCTGTTTTGTGCAGTTTATCACTCGCGCTATTTTGCGCATCGCACTGTTTTGTGCAGTTTATCACTCGCGCTATTTTGCGCATCGCACTGTTTTGTGCAGTTTACACTCGCGTTATTTTGCGCGTCGTCCTTTTGCGCATCGCGCTGTTTTGTGCAGTTTATCACTCGCGCTATTTTGCGCATCGCACTGTTTTGTGCAGTTTATCACTCGCGCTATTTTGCGCATCGCACTGTTTTGTGCAGTTTACACTCGCGTTATTTTGCGCGTCGTCCTGTTTTGCGCATCGCGCTGTTTTGTGCAGTTTATCACTCGCGCCATTTTGCGCATCGCACTGTTTTGTGCAGTTTATCACTCGCGCTATTTTGCGCATCGCACTGTTTTGTGCAGTTTACACTCGCGTTATTTTGCGCGTCGTCCTGTTTTGCGCATCGCGCTGTTTTGTGCAGTTTATCACTCGCTCCATTTTTGCGCATCGCACTGTTTGTGCAGTTTATCACTCGCGCTATTTTGCGCATCGCACTGTTTTGTGCAGTTTACACTCGCGTTATTTTGCGCGTCGTCCTGTTTTGCGCATCGCGCTGTTTTGTGCAGTTTATCACTCGCGCTATTTTGCGCATCGCACTGTTTTTTGTGCAGTTTATCACTCGCGCTATTTTGCGCATCGCACTGTTTTGTGCAGTTTACACTCGCGTTATTTTGCGCGTCGTCCTGTTTTGCGCATCGCGCTGTTTTGTGCAGTTTATCACTCGCTCATTTTGCGCATCGCACTGTTTTGTGCAGTTTATCACTCGCGCTATTTTGCGCATCGCACTGTTTTGTGCAGTTTATCACTCGCGCTATTTTGCGCATCGCACTGTTTTGTGCAGTTTACACTCGCGTTATTTTGCGCGTCGTCCTGTTTTGCGCATCGCGCTGTTTTGTGCAGTTTATCACTCGCGCCATTTTGCGCATCGCACTGTTTTGTGCAGTTTATCACTCGCGCTATTTTGCGCATCGCACTGTTTTGTGCAGTTTACACTCGCGTTATTTTGCGCGTCGTCCTGTTTTGCGCATCGCGCTGTTTTGTGCAGTTTATCACTCGCGCTATTTTGCGCATCGCACTGTTTTGTGCAGTATCACTCGCGCTATTTTGCGCATCGCACTGTTTTGTGCAGTTTACACTCGCGTTATTTTGCGCGTCGTCCTGTTTTTGCGCATCGCGCTGTTTTGTGCAGTTTATCACTCGCGCTATTTTGCGCATTCTCTTTTGCTCCATCGCGACTGTTTTGTGCAGTTTATCACTCGCGCTATTTTGCGCATCGCACTGTTTTGTGCAGTTTACACTCGCGCTATTTTGCGCATCGCACTGTTTGTGCAGTTTACACTCGCGTTATTTTGCGCGTCGTCCTGTTTTGCGCATCGCACTGTTTTGTGCAGTTTATCACTCGCGCTATTTTGCGCATCGCACTGTTTTGTGCAGTTTACACTCGCGTTATTTTGCGCGTCGTCCTGTTTTGCGCATCGCGCTGTTTTGTGCAGTTTATCACTCGCGCTATTTTGCGCATCGCACTGTTTTGTGCAGTTTATCACTCGCGCTATTTTGCGCATCGCACTGTTTTGTGCAGTTTACACTCGCGTTATTTTGCGCGTCGTCCTGTTTTGCGCATCGCTGTTTTGTGCAGTTTATCACTCGCGCTATTTTGCGCATCGCACTGTTTTGTGCAGTTTATCACTCGCGCTATTTTGCGCATCGCACTGTTTTGTGCAGTTTACACTCGCGTTATTTTGCGCGTCGTCCTGTTTTGCGCATCGCGCTGTTTTGTGCAGTTTATCACTCGCGCCATTTTGCGCATCGCACTGTTTTGTGCAGTTTATCACTCGCGCTATTTTGCGCATCGCACTGTTTTGTGCAGTTTACACTCGCGTTATTTTGCGCGTCGTCCTGTTTTGCGCATCGCGCTGTTTTGTGCAGTTTATCACTCGCGCTATTTTGCGCATCGCACTGTTTTGTGCAGTTTATCACTCGCGCTATTTTGCGCATCGCACTGTTTTGTGCAGTTTACACTCGCGTTATTTTGCGCGTCGTCCTGTTTTGCGCATCGCGCTGTTTTGTGCAGTTTATCACTCGCTCCATTTTGCGCATCGCACTGTTTTGTGCAGTTTATCACTCGCGCTATTTTGCGCATCGCACTGTTTTGTGCAGTTTACACTCGCGTTATTTTGCGCGTCGTCCTTTTTGCGCATCGCGCTGTTTTGTGCAGTTTATCACTCGCGCCATTTTGCGCATCGCACTGTTTTGTGCAGTTTATCACTCGCGCTATTTTGCGCATCGCACTGTTTTGTGCAGTTTACACTCGCGTTATTTTGCGCGTCGTCCTGTTTTGCGCATCGCGCTGTTTTGTGCAGTTTATCACTCGCGCTATTTTGCGCATCGCACTGTTTTGTGCAGTTTACACTCGCGTTATTTTGCGCGTCGTCCTGTTTTTGCGCATCGCGCTTTTGTGCAGTTTTATCACTCGCGCTATTTTGCGCATCGCACTGTTTTGTGCAGTTTATCACCTCGCGCTATTTTGCGCATCGCACTGTTTTGTGCAGTTTACACTCGCGTTATTTTGCGCGTCGTCCTGTTTTGCGCATCGCGCTGTTTTGTGCAGTTTATCACTCGCGCTATTTTGCGCATCGCACTGTTTTGTGCAGTTTTCACTCGCGTTATTTTGCGCGTCGTCCTGTTTTGCGCATCGCGCTGTTTTGTGCAGTTTATCACTCGCGCATTTTGCGCATCGCACTGTTTTGTGCAGTTTATCACTCGCGCTATTTTGCGCATCGCACTGTTTTGTGCAGTTTACACTCGCGTTATTTTGCGCGTCGTCCTGTTTTGCGCATCGCGCTGTTTTGTGCAGTTTATCACTCGCGCCATTTTGCGCATCGCACTGTTTTGTGCAGTTTATCACTCGCGCTATTTTGCGCATCGCACTGTTTTGTGCAGTTTACACTCGCGTTATTTTGCGCGTCGTCCTGTTTTGCGCATCGCGCTGTTTTGTGCAGTTTATCACTCGCGCTATTTTGCGCATCGCACTGTTTTGTGCAGTTTATCACTCGCGCTATTTTGCGCATCGCACTGTTTTGTGCAGTTTATCACTCGCGCTATTTTTGCGCATCGCACTGTTTTGTGCAGTTTATCACTCGCGCTATTTTGCGCATCGCACTGTTTTGTGCAGTTTATCACTCGCGCTATTTTGCGCATCGCACTGTTTTGTGCAGTTTACACTCGCGTTATTTTGCGCGTCGTCCTGTTTTGCGCATCGCGCTGTTTTGTGCAGTTTATCACTCGCGCTATTTTGCGCATCGCACTGTTTTGTGCAGTTTATCACTCGCGCTATTTTGCGCATCGCACTGTTTTGTGCAGTTTACACTCGCGTTATTTTGCGCGTCGTCCTGTTTTGCGCATCGCGCTGTTTGTGCAGTTTATCACTCGCGCTATTTTGCGCATCGCACTGTTTTGTGCAGTTTATCACTCGCGCTATTTTGCGCATCGCACTGTTTTGTGCAGTTTACACTCGCGTTATTTTGCGCGTCGTCCTGTTTTGCGCATCGCGCTGTTTTGTGCAGTTTATCACTCGCGCTATTTTGCGCATCGCACTGTTTTGTGCAGTTTACACTCGCGTTATTTTGCGCGTCGTCCTTTTTTGCGCATCGCGCTGTTTTGTGCAGTTTATCACTCGCGCTATTTTGCGCATCGCACTGTTTTGTGCAGTTTATCACTCGCGCTATTTTGCGCATCGCACTGTTTTGTGCAGTTTACACTCGCGTTATTTTGCGCGTCGTCCTGTTTTGCGCATCGCGCTGTTTTGTGCAGTTTATCACTCGCGCTATTTTGCGCATCGCACTGTTTTGTGCAGTTTATCACTCGCGCTATTTTGCGCATCGCACTGTTTTGTGCAGTTTACACTCGCGTTATTTTGCGCGTCGTCCTGTTTTGCGCATCGCGCTGTTTTGTGCAGTTTATCACTCGCGCTATTTTGCGCATCGCACTGTTTTGTGCAGTTTATCACTCGCGCTATTTTGCGCATCGCACTGTTTTGTGCAGTTTACACTCGCGTTATTTTGCGCGTCGTCCTGTTTTGCGCATCGCGCTGTTTTGTGCAGTTTATCACTCGCGCTATTTTGCGCATCGCACTGTTTTGTGCAGTTTATCACTCGCGCTATTTTGCGCATCGCACTGTTTTGTGCAGTTTACACTCGCGTTATTTTGCGCATCGCACTGTTTTGTGCAGTTTATTTCACTCGCGCTATTTTGCGCATCGCACTGTTTTGTGCAGTTTATCACTCGCGCTATTTTGCGCATCGCACTGTTTTGTGCAGTTTACACTCGCGTTATTTTGCGCGTCGTTCCTGTTTTTGCGCATCGCGCTGTTTTGTGCAGTTTATCACTCGCGCTATTTTGCGCATCGCACTGTTTTGTGCAGTTTATCACTCGCGCTATTTTGCGCATCGCACTGTTTTGTGCAGTTTACACTCGCGTTATTTTGCGCGTCGTCCTGTTTTGCGCATCGCGCTGTTTTGTGCAGTTTATCACTCGCGCCATTTTGCGCATCGCACTGTTTTGTGCAGTTTATCACTCGCGCTATTTTGCGCATCGCACTTTTGTGCAGTTTACACTCGCGTTATTTTGCGCGTCGTCCTGTTTTGCGCATCGCGCTGTTTTGTGCAGTTTATCACTCGCGCTATTTTGCGCATCGCACTGTTTTTGTGCAGTTTACACTCGCGTTATTTTGCGCGTCGTCCTTTTTGCGCATCGCGCTGTTTTGTGCAGTTTATCACTCGCGCTATTTTGCGCATCGCACTGTTTTGTGCAGTTTATCACTCGCGCTATTTTGCGCATCGCACTGTTTTGTGCAGTTTACACTCGCGTTTTTTGCGCGTCGTCCTGTTTTGCGCATCGCGCTGTTTTGTGCAGTTTATCACTCGCGCTATTTTGCGCATCGCACTGTTTTGTGCAGTTTATCACTCGCGCTATTTTGCGCATCGCACTGTTTTGTGCAGTTTACACTCGCGTTATTTTGCGCGTCGTCCTGTTTTGCGCATCGCGCTGTTTTGTGCAGTTTATCACTCGCGCTATTTTGCGCATCGCACTGTTTTGTGCAGTTTATCACTCGCGCTATTTTGCGCATCGCACTTTTTGTGCAGTTTACACTCGCGTTATTTTGCGCGTCGTCCTGTTTTGCGCATCGCGCTGTTTTGTGCAGTTTATCACTCGCGCTATTTTGCGCATCGCACTGTTTTGTGCAGTTTATCACTCGCGCTATTTTGCGCATCGCACTGTTTTGTGCAGTTTACACTCGCGTTATTTTGCGCGTCGTCCTGTTTTGCGCATCGCGCTGTTTTGTGCAGTTTATCACTCGCGCATTTTGCGCATCGCACTGTTTTGTGCAGTTTATCACTCGCGCTATTTTGCGCATCGCACTGTTTTGTGCAGTTTACACTCGCGTTATTTTGCGCGTCGTCCTGTTTTGCGCATCGCGCTGTTTTGTGCAGTTTATCACTCGCGCTATTTTGCGCATCGCACTGTTTTGTGCAGTTTATCACTCGCGCTATTTTGCGCATCGCACTGTTTTGTGCAGTTTACACTCGCGTTATTTTGCGCGTCGTCCTGTTTTGCGCATCGCGCTGTTTTGTGCAGTTTATCACTCGCGCTATTTTTGCGCATCGCACTGTTTTGTGCAGTTTACACTCGCGTTATTTTGCGCGTCGTCCTGTTTTGCGCATCGCGCTGTTTTGTGCAGTTTATCACTCGCGCTATTTTGCGCATCGCACTGTTTTGTGCAGTTTATCACTCGCGCTATTTTGCGCATCGCACTGTTTTGTGCAGTTTACACTCGCGTTATTTTGCGCGTCGTCCTGTTTTGCGCATCGCGCTGTTTTGTGCAGTTTATCACTCGCGCTATTTTGCGCATCGCACTGTTTTGTGCAGTTTATCACTCGCGCTATTTTGCGCATCGCACTGTTTTGTGCAGTTTACACTCGCGTTATTTTGCGCGTCGTCCTGTTTTGCGCATCGCGCTGTTTTGTGCAGTTTATCACTCGCGCTATTTTGCGCATCGCACTGTTTTGTGCAGTTTATCACTCGCGCTATTTTGCGCATCGCACTGTTTTGTGCAGTTTACACTCGCGTTATTTTGCGCGTCGTCCTGTTTTGCGCATCGCGCTGTTTTGTGCAGTTTATCACTCGCGCTATTTTGCGCATCGCACTGTTTTGTGCAGTTTATCACTCGCGCTATTTTGCGCATCGCACTGTTTTGTGCAGTTTACACTCGCGTTATTTTGCGCGTCGTCCTGTTTTGCGCATCGCGCTGTTTTGTGCAGTTTATCACTCGCGCTATTTTGCGCATCGCACTGTTTTGTGCAGTTTATCACTCGCGCTATTTTGCGCATCGCACTGTTTTGTGCAGTTTACACTCGCGTTATTTTGCGCGTCGTCCTGTTTTGCGCATCGCGCTGTTTTGTGCAGTTTATCACTCGCGCTATTTTGCGCATCGCACTGTTTTGTGCAGTTTATCACTCGCGCTATTTTGCGCATCGCACTGTTTTGTGCAGTTTACACTCGCGTTATTTTGCGCGTCGTCCTGTTTGCGCATCGCGCTGTTTTGTGCATTATCACTCGCGCTATTTTGCGCATCGCACTGTTTTGTGCAGTTTACACTCGCGTTATTTTGCGCGTCGTCCTGTTTTGCGCATCGCGCTGTTTTGTGCAGTTTATCACTCGCGCTATTTTGCGCATCGCACTGTTTTGTGCAGTTTATCACTCGCGCTATTTTGCGCATCGCACTGTTTTGTGCAGTTTACACTCGCGTTATTTTGCGCGTCGTCCTGTTTGCGCATCGCGCTGTTTTGTGCAGTTTATCACTCGCGCTATTTTGCGCATCGCACTGTTTTGTGCAGTTTTTACACTCGCGTTATTTTGCGCGTCGTCCTGTTTTGCGCATCGCGCTGTTTTGTGCAGTTTATCACTCGCGCTATTTTGCGCATCGCACTGTTTTGTGCAGTTTATCACTCGCGCTATTTTGCGCATCGCACTGTTTTTGTGCAGTTTACACTCGCGTTATTTTGCGCGTCGTCCTGTTTTGCGCATCGCGCTGTTTTGTGCAGTTTATCACTCGCGCCATTTTGCGCATCGCACTGTTTTGTGCAGTTTATCACTCGCGCTATTTTGCGCATCGCACTGTTTTGTGCAGTTTACACTCGCGTTATTTTGCGCGTCGTCCTGTTTTGCGCATCGCGCTGTTTTGTGCAGTTTATCACTCGCGCTATTTTGCGCATCGCACTGTTTTGTGCAGTTTATCACTCGCGCTATTTTGCGCATCGCACTGTTTTGTGCAGTTTACACTCGCGCTATTTTGCGCATCGCACTGTTTTGTGCAGTTTATCACTCGCGCTATTTTGCGCATCGCACTGTTTTGTGCAGTTTATCACTCGCGCTATTTTGCGCATCGCACTGTTTTGTGCAGTTTACACTCGCGTTATTTTGCGCGTCGTCCTGTTTTGCGCATCGCGCTGTTTTGTGCAGTTTATCACTCGCGCTATTTTGCGCATCGCACTGTTTTGTGCAGTTTATCACTCGCGCTATTTTGCGCATCGCACTGTTTTGTGCAGTTTACACTCGCGTTATTTTGCGCGTCGTCCTGTTTTGCGCATCGCGCTGTTTTGTGCAGTTTATCACTCGCGCTATTTTGCGCATCGCACTGTTTTGTGCAGTTTATCACTCGCGCTATTTTGCGCATCGCACTGTTTTGTGCAGTTTACACTCGCGTTATTTTGCGCGTCGTCCTGTTTTGCGCATCGCGCTGTTTTGTGCAGTTTATCACTCGCGCTATTTTGCGCATCGCACTGTTTTGTGCAGTTTACACTCGCGTTATTTTGCGCGTCGTCCATTTTGCGCATCGCGTTTTGTGCAGTTTATCACTCGTCCATTTTGCGCATCGCACTGTTTTGTGCAGTTTATCACTCGCGCTATTTTGCGCATCGCACTGTTTTGTGCAGTTTACACTCGCGTTATTTTGCGCGTCGTCCTGTTTTGCGCATCGCGCTGTTTTGTGCAGTTTATCACTCGCGCTATTTTGCGCATCGCACTGTTTTGTGCAGTTTATCACTCGCGCTATTTTGCGCATCGCACTGTTTTGTGCAGTTTACACTCGCGTTATTTTGCGCGTCGTCCTGTTTTGCGCATCGCGCTGTTTTGTGCAGTTTATCACTCGCGCTATTTTGCGCATCGCACTGTTTTGTGCAGTTTATCACTCGCGCTATTTTGCGCATCGCACTTTTTGTGCAGTTTACACTCGCGTTATTTTGCGCGTCGTCCTGTTTTGCGCATCGCGCTGTTTTGTGTTTATCACTCGCGCTATTTTGCGCATCGCACTGTTTTGTGCAGTTTATCACTCGCGCTATTTTGCGCATCGCACTGTTTTGTGCAGTTTACACTCGCGTTATTTTGCGCGTCGTCCTGTTTTGCGCATCGCGCTGTTTGTGCAGTTTATCACTCGCGCTATTTTGCGCATCGCACTGTTTTGTGCAGTTTATCACTCGCGCTATTTTGCGCATCGCACTGTTTTGTGCAGTTTACACTCGCGTTATTTTGCGCGTCGTCCTGTTTTGCGCATCGCGCTGTTTTGTGCAGTTTATCACTCGCTCGCATTTTGCGCATCGCACTGTTTTGTGCAGTTTATCACTCGCGCTATTTTGCGCATCGCACTGTTTTGTGCAGTTTACACTCGCGTTATTTTGCGCGTCGTCCTTTTGCGCATCGCGCTGTTTTGTGCAGTTTATCACTCGCGCTATTTTGCGCATCGCACTGTTTTGTGCAGTTTACACTCGCGTTATTTTGCGCGTCGTCCTGTTTTGCGCATCGCGCTGTTTTGTGCAGTTTATCACTCGCGCTATTTTGCGCATCGCACTGTTTTGTGCAGTTTATCACTCGCGCTATTTTGCGCATCGCACTGTTTTGTGCAGTTTACACTCGCGTTATTTTGCGCGTCGTCCTGTTTTTGCGCATCGCGCTGTTTTGTGCAGTTTATCACTCGCGCTATTTTGCGCATCGCACTGTTTTGTGCAGTTTATCACTCGCGCTATTTTGCGCATCGCACTGTTTTGTGCAGTTTACACTCGCGTTATTTTGCGCGTCGTCCTGTTTTGCGCATCGCGCTGTTTTGTGCAGTTTATCACTCGCGCCATTTTGCGCATCGCACTGTTTTGTGCAGTTTATCACTCGCGCTATTTTGCGCATCGCACTGTTTTGTGCAGTTTACACTCGCGTTATTTTGCGCGTCGTCCTGTTTTGCGCATCGCGCTGTTTTGTGCAGTTTATCACTCGCGCTATTTTGCGCATCGCACTGTTTTGTGCAGTTTATCACTCGCGCTATTTTGCGCATCGCACTGTTTTGTGCAGTTTACACTCGCGTTATTTTGCGCGTCATCCTATTTTGCGCATCGCCCTGTTTTGTGCAGTTTATCACTCGCGCTATTTTGCGCATCGCACTGTTTTGTGCAGTTTATCACTTGTGTGGTTTTGCGCATCGCACTGTTTTGTGCAGTTTACACTCGCGTTATTTTGCGCATCGTCCTGTTTTGCGCATCGCGCTGTTTTGTGCAGCTTATCACTCGCGCCATTTTGCGCATCGCTCTGTTTTGTGCAGTTTATCACTCGCGCTATTTTGCTCATCACACTGTTTTGTGCAGTTTATCGCTCGCTCTATTTTGCGCATCCCACTGTTTTGTGCAGTTTACACTCGCGTTATTTTGTGCGTCGTCCTATTTTGCGCATCGCACTGTTTTGTGCAGTTTATCACTCGCGCTATTTTGCGCATCGCACTGTTTTGTGCAGTTTATCACTTGTGTGCTTTTGCGCATCGCACCGTTTTGCGCAGTTTACACAAGCGTTATTTTGCGCATCGTCCTATTTGGCGCATCGCACTGTTTTGTGCAGTTTACACTCGCGTTATTTTGCGCGTCGTCCTATTTTGCGCACTGCACTCTTTTGTGCAGTTTATCACTCGCGCTATTTTGCGCATCGCACTGTTTTGTGCAGTTTATCACTCGAGCTATTTTGCGCATCGCACCGTTTTGTGCAGTTTACACTCGCGTTATTTTGCGCGTCGTCCTGTTTTGCGCATCACGCTGTTTAGTGCAGTTTATCACCTGCGCAATTTTGCACATCGCACTGTTTTGTGCAGTTTATCACTCGCGCTATTTTGCGCATCGCACTGTTTTGTGCAGTTTAACACTTGTGTGGTTTTGCGCATCGCACTGTTTTGTGCAGTTTACACTCAGGTTATTTTGTGCGTCGTCCTGTTTTGCGCATCGCGCTGTTTTGTGCAGTTTATCACTCGCGTCATTTTGCGCATCGCCCTATTTTGTGCACTCGCGCTATTTTGCGCATCGCACTGTTTTGTGCAATTTATCCCTCGCGCGATTTTGCGCAGCGCACTGTTTTGTGCAGTTTACACTCGCGTTATTTTGCACGTCAATCTATTTTGCGCATCGCACTGTTTTGTGCAGTTTATCACTCGCGCTACTTTGCGCATCGCACTGTTTTGTGCAGTTTACACTCGCGTTATTTTGCGCGTCGTCCTTTTTGCGCATCGCGCTGTTTTGTGCAGTTTATCACTCGCGCTATTTTGCGCAATGCACTGTTTTGTACAGTTTACACTCGCGTTATTTTGCGCGTCGTCCTGTCTTGCGCATCGCGCTGTTTTGGGCAGTTTACCACTCCCGCTATTTTGCGCATCGCACTATTTTGTGCAGTTTGCACTCGCGTTATTTTACGCGTCGTCCTATTTTGCGCATCGCACTGTTTTGTGCAGTTTATCACTCGCGCTATTTTGCGCATCGCACTGTTTTGTGCAGTTTACACTCGCGTTATTTTGCGCGTCGTCCTATTTTGCGCATCGCACTATTTTGTGCAGTTTATCACTCGCGCTATTTTGCGCATCACACTGTTTTGTGCAGTTTACACTCGCGTTATTTTGCGCGTCGTCCTGTTTTGCGCATCGCGCTGTTTTGTGCAGTTTATCACTCGCGCTATTTTGCGCAATGCACTGTTTTGTACAGTTTACACTCGCGTTATTTTGCGCGTCATCCTGTCTTGCGCATCGCGCTGTTTTGGGCAGTTTATCACTCCCGCTATTTTGCGCATCGCACTATTTTGTGCAGTTTGCACTCGCGTTATTTTGCGCGTCGTCCTATTTTGCGCATCGCACTGTTTTGTGCAATTTATCCCTCGCGTTGTTTTGCCCATCGCGCTGTTTTGTGCAGTTTATCACTCGAGCTATTTTGCGCATCGCACTGTTTTGTGCAATTTACACTCGCGTTATTTTGCGCGTCGTCCTGTTTTGCGCATCGTGCTGTTTTGTGCAGTTTATCACTCGCGCTACTTTTCGCATCGCATTGTTTTGTGCAGTTCATCACTCGCGCAATTTTGCGCATCGCACTGTTTTGTGCAGTTTACACTCGTGTTATTTTGCACGTCGTCCTATTTTGAGCATCGCACTGTTTTGTGAAGTTTATCACTCGCGCTATTTTGCGCATCGCACTGTTTTGTGCAGTTTACACTCGCGTTATTTTGCGCGTCGTCCTGTTTTGCGCATCGCGCAGTTTTGTGCAATTTATCACTCGCGCCATTTTGCGCATCGCCCTGTTTGGTGCAGTTTATCACTCGCGCTATTTTGCGCATCGTACCGTTTTGTGCAGTTTACAGTCGCGTTATTTTGCGCGTCGTCCTAGTTTGCGCATCGCCCTGCTTTGTGCAATTTATCACTCGCGCTATTTTGCGCATCGCACTGTTTTGTGCAGTTTATCACTCGCGCTATTTTGCGCATCGTACTGTTTTGTGTACTTTACACTCGCGTTATTTTGGCGTCGTCCTGTTTTACGCATCGCGCTGTTTTGTGCAGTTTATCACTCGCGCTATTTTGCACGTCGCACTGTTTTGTGCAGTTTATCACTCGCGCTATTTTGCGCATCGCACTGTTTTGTGCAGTTTACACTCACGTTATTTTGCGCATCGTGCTGTTTTGTGCAGTTTATTCACTCCGCGCTATTTTGCGCATCGCCCTATTTTGTGCGGTTTATCACTCGCGCTATTTTGTGCATAGCACTGTTTTGTGCAGTTTACGCTCGCGTTATTTGCGCGTCGTCCTGTTTTGCGCATCGCGCTGTTTTGTTGCAGTTTTATCACTCGCGCCATTTTGCGCATCGCTCTGTTTTGTGCAGTTTATCACTCGTGCTATTTTGCTCATCACACTGTTTTGTGCAGTTTATCGGTCGCGCTATTTTGCGCATCCCACTGTTTTGTGCAGTTTACACTCGCGTTATTTTGCGCGTCGTCCTATTTTGCGCATCGCACTGTTTTGTGCAGTTTATCACTCGCACTATTTTGCGCATCGCACTGTTTTGTGCAGTTTATCACTCAAGCTATCTTGCGCATCGTACTGTTTTGTGCAGTTTATCACTCGAGCTATTTTGCGCCTCGCACTGTTTTGTGCAGTTTATACTCGCGTTATTTTGCGTGTTTGTCTTGTTTTGCGCATCGCGCTGTTTTGTGCAGTTTATCACTCGCGCTATTTGCGGCATCGCACTGTTTGTGCAGTTTACACTCCCATTACTTTGCGCGTCGTCCTATTTTGCGCATCGCACAGTTTTGTGCAGTTTATCACTCGCGCTATTTTGCGCATCGCACTGTTTTGTGCAGATAACACTCGCGTTATTTTGCGCGTCGTCCTGTTTTGCGCATCGCGCTATTTTGTGCAGTTTATCACTCGCGCCATTTTACGCATCGCCCGATTTTTCGTAGTTTATCACTCGCGCTATTTTGTGCATCACACTGTTTTGTGCAATTTATCCCTCGCGCTACTTTGCGCATCGCACTGTTTTGTGCAGTTTATCACTCGCGCTATTTTTCGCAGCGCACTGTTTTGTGCAGTTTACACTCGCGTTATTTTGTGGGTCGTCCTGTTTTGCGCATCGCACTGTTTTGTGCAGTTTATCACTCGCGCTATTTTGCGCATCGCACTGTTTTGTGCAGTTTATCGGTCGCGCTATTTTGCGCATCGCACTGTTTTGTGCAGTTTACACTCGCGTTATTTTGCGCGTCGTCCTATTTTGCGCATCGCACTATTTTGTGCAGTTTATCACTCGCGCTATTTTGCGCATCTAACTGTTTTGTGCAGTTTACACTCGCGTTATTTTGCGCGTCGTCTTGTTTTGCGCATCGCGCTATTTTGTGCAGTTTATCACTCGCGCTATTTTGCGCATCTGACTGTTTTGTGCAGTTTACACTCGCGTTATTTTGCGCGTCGTCTTGTTTTGCGCATCGCGCTGTTTTGTGCAGTTTATCACTCGTGTTATTTTGCGCATCGCACTGTTTTGTGCAGTTTATCACTCGCGCTGTTTTGCACATCGCACTGTTTTGTGCAGTTTACACTCGCGTTATTTTGTGCGTCGTCCTGTTTTGCGCATCGCGCTGTTTTGTGCAGTTTGTCACTCGCGCCATTTTGCGCATCGCCCTGTTTTGTGGAGGTTATAACTCGGGCTATTTTGCGCATCGCACTGTATTGTGCAATTTATCCCTCACGCGATTTTGTGCATCGCACTGTTTTGTGCAGTTTATCACTCGCACTATTTTGCGCATCGCACCGTTTTGTGCAGTTTACACTCGCGTTATTTTGCGCGTCGTCCTGTTTTGTGCATCACGCTATTTTGTGCAGTTTATCACTCGCGCTATATTGCGCATCGCACTGTTTTGTGCAGTTTACACTCGCGTTATTTTGCGCGTGTCCTATTTTGCACATCGCACTGTTTTGTGCAGTTTATCACTCGCGCATTTTGCGCAGTGCACTGTTTTGTGCAGTTTACACTCGCGTGATTTTGCGTGTCGTCCTGTTTTGCGCATCACGCTGTTTTGGGCAGTTTATCGCTCCCGTTATTTTGCGCATCGCACTGTTTTGTGCAGTTTGTACTCGCGTTATTTTGCGCGTCGTCCTATTTTCCGCATCGCACTATTTTGTGCAGTTTATCACTCGCACTATTGTGCGCATCGCACTGTTTTGTGCAGTATACACTCGCGTTATTTTGCGCGTCGTCCTGTTTTGCGCATCGCGCTGTTTTGTACAGTTTATCACTCGCGCCATTTTACGCATCGTACTGTTTTGTGCAGTTTATCACTCGCGCCATTTTGCGCATCGCACTGTTTTGTGTAGTTTATCAATCGCTCTATTTTGCGCATTGCACTGTTTTGTGCAGTTGACACTCGCGTTATTTTGTGCGTCGTCCTGTTTTGCGCATCGCGCAATTTTGTGCAGTTTATCACTTGCGCCATTTTGCGCATCGCACTGTTCTGTGCAGTTTATCACTCGCGCTATTTTGCGCATGGCACTGTTTTGTGCAGTTTATCACCCGCGCTATTTTGCGCATCGCACTGTTTTTTGCAGTTTATCGCTCGCGCTATTTTGCGCATCGCACTATTTTGTGCAGTTTACACTCGCGTTATATTTGCGCGTCGTCCTATTTTGCGCATCGCACTATTTTGTGCAGTTTACACTCGCGATATTTTGCGCGTCGTCTTATTTTCCGCATCGTGCTGTTTTGTGCAGTTTATCACTCGCGCTATTTTGCGCATCGCACTGTTTTGTACAGTTTATCACTCGCGCTGTTTTGCACATTGCACTGTTTTGTGCAATTTACACTCGCGTTATTTTGCGCGTCGTCCTGTTTTGCGCATCGCGCTGTTTTGTGCAGTTTATCACTCGCGCCATTTTGCGCATCGCCCTATTTTGTGCAGTTTATCACTCGCGCTATTTTGCGCATCGCACTATTTTGTGCAATTTATCCCTCGCGCGATTTTGCGCATCGCACTGTTTTGTGCAGTTTACACTCGCGTTATTTTGCACGTCGTCCTATTTTACGCATCGCACTGTTTTGTGTAGTTGATCACTCGCGTTATTTTGCGCATCGCACTGTTTTGTGCAGTTTACACTAGCGTTATTTTGCGCATCGTCCTATTTTGCGCATCGCACTGTTTTGTGCAGTTTACACTGGCGTTTTTTTGCGCATCGCACTGTTTTGTGCAGTTTACACTCTCGTTATTTTGCGCGTCGTCCTGTTTTGCGCGTCGCGCTATTTTGTGCAGTTTATCACTCGCGCTATTTTGCGCATCGCACTGTTTTGTGCAGTTTACACTCGCGTTATTTTGCGCGTCGTCCTATTTTGCGCATCGCACTGCTTTGTGCAGTTTATCACTCAAGCTATTTTTCGCATCGCACTGTTTTGTGCAGTTTACACTCGCGTTATTTTGCGCGTGGTCCTGTTTTGCACATCGCGCTGTTTTGTGCAGTTTATCACTCGCGCAATTTTGCACATCGCACTGTTTTGTGCAGTTTATCACTCGCGCTATGTTGCGCATTGCACTGTTTTGTGCAGTTTATCACTCGTGTTGTTTTGCGCATCGTACTGTTTTGTGCAGTTTACACTCGCGTTATTTTGCGCGTCGTCCTTTTTTGCGCAACGCGCCGTTTTGTGCAGCTTATCACTCGCGCCATTTTGCGCATCGCCCTATTTTGTGCAGTTTATCACTCGCGCTGTTTTGCGCATCGCACTGTTTTGTGCAATTTACCCGTCGCGAGATTTTGCGCAGCGCACTGTTTTGTGCAGTTTACACTCGCGTTATTTTGCACGTCATCCTATTTTGCGCGTCGCACTGTTTTGTGCAGTTTATCACTCGCGCTACATTGCGCATCGCACTGTTTTGTGCAGTTTACACTCGCGTTATTTTGCACGTCGTCCTGTTTTGCGCATCGCGCTATTTTGTGCAGTTTATCACTTGCGCTATTTTGCGCATCGCACTATTTTGTGCAGTTTACACACGCGTTATTTTGCGCGTCGTCCTATTTTGTGCAACGCACTATTTTGTGCAGTTTTTCACTCGAGCTATTTTGCGCGTCGCACTGTTTTGTGTAGTTTACACTCGCGTTATTTTGCGCGTCGTCCTGTTTTGCGCATCGCGTTGTTTTGTGCAGTTTATCACTCGCGCTACTTTACGCATCGCATTGTTTTGTGCAGTTCATCACTCGCGCTATTTTGCGCGTCGCACTGTTTTGTGCAGTTTACACTCGCGTTATTTTGCGCGTCGTCCTATTTTGCGCATCGCACTGTTTTGTGCAGTTTATCACTCGCGCTATTTTGCGCATCGCACTGTTTTGTGCAGTTTACACTCACGTTATTTTGCGCGTCGTCCTGTTTTGCGCGTCGCGCTGTTTTGTGCAGTTTATCACTCGCGCCATTTTGCGCATCGCCCTGTTTTGTGCAGTTTATCACTCGCGCTATTTTGCGCATCGTACCGTTTTGTGCAATTTACAGTCGCATTATATTGCGCGTCGTCCTATTTTGCGCATCGCACTGTTTTGTGCAGTTTATCACTCCAGCTATTTTGCGCATCGCACTGTTTTATGCAGTTTATCACTCGCGCTATTTTGCGCATCGCACAGTTTTGTGTACTTTACACTCGCGTTATTTTGCGCGTCGCCCTGTTTTACGCATCGCGCTGTTTTGTGCAGTTTATCACTCGCGCTATTTTGCGCGTCGCACTGTTTTGTGTAGTTTATCACTCGCGCTATTTTGCGCATCGCCCTATTTTGTGCAGTTTACACTCTCGTTATTTTGCGCGTCGTCCTGTTTTACGCATCGCACTGTTTTGTGCAGTTTATCACTCGCGCTATTTTGCGCGTCGCACTATTTTGTGCAGTTTATCACTCGCGCTATTTTGTTCATAGCACTGTTTTGTGCAGTTTACATTCTCGTTATTTTGCGCGTCGTCCTGTTTTGCGCTTCGCGCTGTTTTGTGCAGTTTATCACTCGCGCCATTTTGCACATCGCTCTGTTTTGTGCAGTTTATCACTCGCGCTATTTTGCTCATCACCTCACACTGTTTTTGTGGAGTTTATCGCTCGCGCTATTTTGCGCATCCCACTGTTTTGTGCAGTTTACACTCGCGTTATTTTGCGCGTCGTCCTATTTCGCGCATTCGCACTGTTTGTGCAGTTTATCACTCGCACTATTTTGCGATCGCACTGTTTTGTGTAGTTTATTTATCATCGAGCTATTTTGCGGATCGTACTGTTTTGTGCAGTTTATCAGTCGACCTATTTTGCGCATCGCACTGTTTTGTGCAGTTTACACTAGCGTTATTTTGCGCGTCGTCCTCTTTTGCGCATCGCGCTGTTCTGTGCATTTTATCACTCGCGCCATTTTGCGCATCGCACTGTTTTGTGCAGTTTACACTCACGTTATTTTGCGCATCGTGCTGTTTTGTGCAGTTTATCACTCTCGCTATTTTGCGCATCGCCCTATTTTGTGCAGTTTATCACTCACGCTATTTTGTGCATGGCACTGTTTTGTGCACTTTACACTCGCATTATTTTGCGCGTCGTCCTGTTTTGCGCATCGCGCTGTTTTGTGCAGTTTATCACTCGCGCCATTTTGCGCATCGCTCTGTTTTGTGCAGTTTATCACTCGCGCCATTTTGCGCATCGCTCTGTTTTGTGCAGTTTATCACTCGCGCTATTTTGCTCATCACACTGTTTTGTGCAGTTTATCACTCGCGCTATTTTGCGCATCCCACTGTTTTGTGCAGTTTACACTCGCGTTATTTTGCACATCGCACTGTTTTGTGCAGTTTACACTCGCGTTATTTTGCGCGTCGTCCTGTTTTGCGCGCGCTATTTTGTGCAGTTATCACTCGCGTTATTTTGCGCATCGCGCTGTTTTGTGCAGTTTACACTCGCGTTATTTTGCGCGTCGTCCTATTTTGCGCATCGCACTGTTTTGTGCAGTTTATCACTCGCGCTATTTTGCGCATCGCACTGCTTTGTGCAGTTTATCACTCGAGCTATTTTGCGCATCGCACTGTTTTGTGCAGTTTCACTCGCGTTATTTTGCGCGTCGTCCTGTTTTGAGCATCGCGCTGTTTTGTGCAGTTTATCACTCGCGCAATTTTGCACACCGCACTGTTTTGTGCAGTTTATCAGTCGCGCTATTTTGCGCATCGCACTGTTTTGTGCAGTTTATCACTCGTGTTGTTTTGCGCATCGCACTGTTTTGTGCAGTTTACACTCGCGTTATTTTGCGCGTCGTCCTGTTTTGCGCATCGCGCTGTTTTGTGCAGTTTATCACTCGCGCCATTTTGCGCATCGCCCTATTTTGTGCAGTTTATCACTCGCGCTATTTTGCGCATCGCACTATTTTGTGCAATTTATCCCTCGCGCAATTTTGCGCAGCGCACTGTTTTGTGCAGTTTACACTCGCGTTATTTTGCACGTCATCCTATTTTGCGCATCGCACTGTTTTGTGCAGTTTATCACTCGCGCTACTTTGCGCATCACACTGTTTTGCAGTTTACACTGGCGTTATTTGTGCGCGTCGTCCTGTTTTACGCATCGCGCTATTTTGTGCAGTTTATCACTTGCGCTATTTTGCGCATTGCACTGTTTGTGCAGTTTACACTCGCGTTATTTGCGCGTCGTCCTGTTTTGCGCATCGCGCTGTTTTGTGCATTTATCACTCGCGCCATTTTGCGCATCGCACTGTTTTGTGCAGTTTACACTCGCGCTATTTTGCTCATCACACTGTTTTGTGCAGTTTATCGCTCGCGATATTTTGCGCATCCCACTGTTTTGTGCAGTTAACACTCGCGTTATTTTGCGCGTCGTCCTATTTTGCGCATCGCACTGTTTTGTGCAGTTTATCACTCGCACTATTTTGCACATCGCACTGTTTTGTGCAGTTTATCACTCGAGCTATTTTGCGCATCGTACTGTTTTGTGCAGTTTACTGAGCTATTTTGGCGCATCGCACTGTTTTGCGCAGTTTTACACTCGCGTTATTTTGCGCGTCGTCCTATTTGCGCATCGCTGCTGTTTTGTGTAGTTTATCACTCGCGCCATTTTGCGCATCGCCCTGTTTTGTGCGGTTTATCACTCGCGCTATTTTGCGCATCGCACTGTTTTGTGCAGTTTACACTCGCGTTATTTTGCACATCGCACTGTTTTGTGCAGTTTACACTCGCGTTATTTTGCGCGTCGTCCTGTTTTGCGCGTCGCGCTATTTTGTGCAGTTTATCACTCGCGTTATTTTGCGCATCGCGCAGTTTTGTGCAGTTTACACTCGCGTTATTTTGCGCGTCGTCCTATTTTGCGCATCGCATTGTTTTGTGCAGTTTATCACTCGCGCTATTTTGCGCATCGCACTGCTTTGTGCAGTTTATCACTCGAGCTATTTTGCGCATCGCAAGTGTTTTGTGCAGTTTCACTCGCGTTATTTTGCGCGTCGTCCTGTTTTGCGCATCGCTGTTTTGTGCAGTTTATCACTCGCGCAATTTTGCACACCGCACTGTTTGTGCAGTTTATCACTCGCGCTATTTGCAAATCGCACTGTTTTGTGCAGTTTATCACTCGTGTTGTTTTGCGCATCGCACTGTTTTGTGCAGTTTACACTCGCGTTATTTTGCGCGTCGTCCTTTTGCGCATCGCGCTGTTTTGTGCAGTTATCACTCGCGCCATTTTGCGCATCGCCCTATTTTGTGCAGTTATCACTCGCGCTATTTTGCCGCATCGTACTATTTTGTGCAATTTATCCCTCGCGCAATTTACGCAGCGCACTGTTTTGTGCAGTTTACACTCGCGTTATTTTGCACGTCATCCTATTTTGCGCATCGCACTGGTTTGTGCAGTTTATCACTCGCGCTACTTTGCGCATCACAATGTTTTGTGCAGTTTACACTCGCGTTATTTTGCGCGTCGTCCTGTTTTACGCATCGCGCTATTTTGTGCAGTTTATCACTTGCGCTATTTTGCGCATTGCACTGTTTTGTGCAGTTTACACTCGCGTTATTTTGCGCGTCGTCCTGTTTTGCGCGTCGCGCTGTTTTGTGCATTTTATCACTCGCGCCATTTTGCGCATCGCACTGTTTTGTGCAGTTTACACTCGCGCTATTTTTCTCATCACACTGTTTGTGCAGTTTATCGCTCGCGATATTTTGCGCATCCCACTGTTTTGTGCAGTTAACACTCGCGTTATTTTGCGCGTCGTCCTATTTTGCGCATCGCACTGTTTTGTGCAGTTTATCACTCGCACTATTTTGCACATCGCACTGTTTTGTGCAGTTTATCACTCGAGCTATTTTGCGCATCGTACTGTTTTGTGCAGTTTATCACTCGAGCTATTTTGCGCATCGCACTGTTTTGCGCAGTTTACACTCGCGTTATTTTGCGCGTCGTCCTATTTTGTGCATCGCGCTGTTTTGTGTAGTTTATCACTCGCGCCATTTTGCGCATCGCCCTGTTTTGTGCGGTTTATCACTCGCGCTATTTTGCGCATCGCACTGTTTTGTGCAGTTTACACTCGCGTTATTTTGCACATCGCACTGTTTTGTGCAGTTTACACTCGCGTTATTTTGCGCGTCGTCCTGTTTTGCGCGTCGCGCTATTTTGTGCAGTTTATCACTCGCGTTATTTTGCGCATCGCGCTGTTTTGTGCAGTTTACACTCGCGTTATTTTGCGCGTCATCCTATTTTGCGCATCGCATTGTTTTGTGCAGTTTATCACTCGCGCTATTTTGCACATCGCACTGCTTTGTGCAGTTTATCACTCGAGCTATTTTGCGCATCGCAGTGTTTTGTGCAGTTTCACTCGCGTTATTTTGCGCGTCGTCCTGTTTTGCGCATCGCGCTGTTTTGTGCAGTTTATCACTCGCGCAATTTTGCACACCGCACTGTTTTGTGCAGTTTATCACTCGCGCTATTTTGCGCATCGCACTGTTTTGTGCAGTTTATCACTCGTGTTGTTTTGCGCATCGCACTGTTTTGTGCAGTTTACACTCGCGTTATTTTGCGCGTCGTCCTGTTTTGCGCATCGCGCTGTTTTGTGCAGTTTATCACTCGCGCCATTTTGCGCATCGCCCTATTTTGTGCAGTTTATCACTCGCGCTATTTTGCGCATCGCACTGTTTTGTACAATTTATCCCTCGCGCGATTTTGCGCAGCGCACTGTTTTGTGCAGTTTACACTCGCGTTATTTTGCACGTCATCCTATTTTGCGCATCGCACTGTTTTGTGCAGTTTATCACTCGCGCTACTTTGCGCATCGCACTGTTTTGTGCAGTTTACACTCGCGTTATTTTGCGCGTAGTCCTGTTTTGCGCATCGCGCTATTTTGTGCAGTTTATCACTTGCGCTATTTTGCGCATCGCACTGTTTTGTGCAGTTTACACTCGCGTTATTTTGCGCATCGTCCTATTTTGCGCATCGCACTGTTTTGTGCAATTTATCACTCGAGCTATTTTGCGCATCGCACTGTTTTGTGCAGTTTACACTCGCGTTATTTTGCGCGTCGTCCTGTTTTGCGCATCGCGCTGTTTTGTGCAGTTTATCACTCGCGCTACTTTGCGCATCGCATTGTTTTGTGCAGTTCATCACTCGCGCTATTTTGCGCATCGCACTGCTTTGTGCAGTTTACAATCGAGTTATTTTGCGCGTCGTCCTATTTTGCGCATCGCACTGTTTTGTGCTGTTTATCACTCACGCTATTTTGCGCATCGCACTGTTTTGTGCAGTTTACACTCGCGTTATATTACGCGTCGTCCTGTTTTGCGCATCGCGCTGTTTTTTGCAGTTTATCACTCGCGGCATTTTGCGCATCGCTCTGTTTTGTGCAGTTTATCACTCGCGCTATTTTGCGCATCGTACCGTTTTGTGCAGTTTACAGTCGCGTTATTTTGCGCGTCGTCCTATTTTGCGCATCGCACTGTTTTGTGCAGTTTATCACTCGTGCTATTTTGCGCATCGCACTATTTTGTGCAGTTTATCACTCGTGCTATTTTGCGCATCGCACTGTTTTGTGTACTTTACACTCGCGTTATTTTGCACGTCGTCCTGTTATACGATCGCGCTGTTTTGTGCAGTTTATACTCCCGCTATTTGCGCGTCGCACTGTTTTGTGCAGTTTATCACTCGTGCTATTTTCCCATCGCACTGTTTTGTGCAGTTTTTACACTCACGTTATTTGCGCATCGTGCTGTTTTGTGCAGTTTATCACTGCGTTATTTGCGCATCACCCTATTTTGTGCCAGTTTATCACTCGCGCTATTTGTGCATAGCACGGTTTTGTGCAGTTTACACTCTTGTTATTTTGCGCGTCGTCCTGTTTTGCGCATCGCGCTGTTTTGTGCAGTTTATCACTCGCGCCATTTTGCGTATCGCTCTGTTTTGTGTAGTTTATCACTCGCGCTATTTTGCTCATCACACTGTTTTGTCCAGTTTATCGCGCGCGCTATTTTGCGCATCCCACTGTTTTGTGCAGTTTACACTCGTGTTATTCTGCGCGTCGTCCTATTTTACGCATCGCACTGTTTTGTGGAGTTTATCACTCGCACTATTTTGCGCATCGCACTGTTTTGTGCAGTTTATCACTCGAGCTATTTTGCGCATCGTACTGTTTTGTGCAGTTTATCACTCGAGCTATTTTGCGCATCGCACTGTTTTGTACAGATTACACTCGCGTTATTTTGCGCGTCGTCCTATTTTGCGCATCGCGCTGTTTTGTGTAGTTTATCACTCGCGCCATTTTGCGCATCGCCCTGTTTTGTGCAGTTTATCACTCGCGCTATTTTGCGCATCGCACTGTTTTGTGCAGTTTACACTCGCGTTATTTTGCACATCGCACTGTTTTGTGCAGTTTACACTCGCGTTATTTTGCGCGTCGTCCTGTTTTGCGCGTCGCGCTATTTTGTGCAGTTTATCACTCGCGTTATTTTGCGCATCGCGCTGTTTTGTGCAGTTTACACTCGCGTAATTTTGCGCGTCGTCCTATTTTGCGCATCGCATTGTTTTGTGCAGTTTATCACTCGCGCTATTTTGCACACGCACTGCTTTGTGCAGTTATCACTCGAGCTATTTTGCGCATCGCACTGTTTTGTGCAGCTTCACTCGCGTTATTTGGCGCGTCGTCCTATTGGCCATCGCATTGTTTTGTGCAGTTTATCACTCGCGCTATTTTGCGCATCGCACTGCTTTGTGCAGTTTATCACTCGAGCTATTTTGCGCATCGCAGTGTTTCGTGCAGTTTCACTCGCGTTATTTTGCGCGTCGTCCTGTTTTGCGCATCGCGCTGTTTTGTGCAGTTTATCACTCGCGCAATTTTGCACACCGCACTGTTTTGTGCAGTTTATCACTCGCGCTATTTTGCGCATCGCACTGTTTTGTGCAGTTTATCACTCGTGTTGTTTTGCGCATCGCACTGTTTTGTGCAGTTTACACTCGCGTTATTTTGCGCGTCGTCCTGTTTTGCGCATCGCGCTGTTTTGTGCAGTTTATCACTCGCGCCATTTTGCGCATCGCCCTATTTTGTGCAGTTTATCACTCGCGCTATTTTGCGCATCGCACTGTTTTGTACAATTTATCCCTCGCGCGATTTTGCGCAGCGCACTGTTTGTGCAGTTTACACTCGCGTTATTTTGCAAGTCATCCTATTTTGCGCCATCGCACTGTTTTGTGCAGTTTATCACTCGCGCTACTTTGCGCATCGCACTGTTTGTGCAGTTTACACTCGCGTTATTTTGCGCGTAGTCCTGTTTTGCGCATCGCGCTATTTTGTGCAGTTTATCACTTGCGCTATTTTGCGCATCGCACTGTTTTGTGCAGTTTACACTCGCGTTATTTTGCGCATCGTCCTATTTTGCGCATCGCACTGTTTTGCGCAATTTATCACTCGAGCTATTTTGCGCATCGCACTGTTTTGTGCAGTTTACACTCGCGTTATTTTGCGCGTCGTCCTGTTTTGCGCATCGCGCTGTTTTGTGCAGTTTATCACTCGCGCTACTTTGCGCATCGCATTGTTTTGTGCAGTTCATCACTCGCGCTATTTTACGCATCGCACTGCTTTGTGCAGTTTACAATCGAGTTATTTTGCGCGTCGTCCTATTTTGCGCATCGCACTGTTTTGTGCTGTTTATCACTCACGCTATTTTGCGCATCGCACTGTTTTGTGCAGTTTACACTCGCGTTATATTGCGCGTCGTCCTGTTTTGCGCATCGCGCTGTTTTTTGCAGTTTATCACTCGCGGCATTTTGCGCATCGCTCTGTTTTGTGCAGTTTATCACTCGTGCTATTTTGCGCATCGTACCGTTTTGTGCAGTTTACAGTCGCGTTATTTTGCGCGTCGTCCTATTTTACGCATCGCACTGTTTTGTGCAGTTTATCACTCGCGCTATTTTGCGCATCGCACTATTTTGTGCAGTTTATCACTCGTGCTATTTTGCGCATCGCACTGTTTTGTGTACTTTACACTCGCGTTATTTTGCACGTCGTCCTGTTTTACGCATCGCGCTGTTTTGTGCAGTTTATCACTCCCGCTATTTTGCGCGTCGCACTGTTTTGTGCAGTTTATCACTCGCGCTATTTTGCCCATCGCACTGTTTGTGCAGTTTACACTCGCGTTATTTTTGCACATCGCACTGTTTGTGCAGTTTACACTCGCGTTATTTTGCGCGTCGTCCTGTTTTGCGCGTCGCGCTATTTTGTGCAGTTTATCACTCGCGTTATTTTGCGCATCGCGCTGTTTTGTGCAGTTTACACTCGCGTTATTTTGCGCGTCGTCCTATTTTGCGCATCGCATTGTTTTGTGCAGTTTATCACTCGCGCTATTTTGCACATCGCACTGCTTTGTGCAGTTTATCACTCGAGCTATTTTGCGCATCGCACTGTTTTGTGCAGCTTCACTCGCGTTATTTTGCGCGTCGTCCTATTTTGCGCATCGCATTGTTTTGTGCAGTTTATCACTCGCGCTATTTTGCGCATCGCACTGCTTTGTGCAGTTTATCACTCGAGCTATTTTGCGCATCGCAGTGTTTCGTGCAGTTTCACTCGCGTTATTTTGCGCGTCGTCCTGTTTTGCGCATCGCGCTGTTTTGTGC
>JAPPVO010000945.1:0-20100 GCA_030407325.1 Camellia japonica | reverse complement strand
GCGTGAATGGTGAAACTCTCAGAGCACTTCCTCTCGACAAGACTCTAGCACGAAAAAGTGGTCACGGTATCTAACACTCGATTCAGGATACACATTCAAGCCTTTCTCTACTTTCCCACTAGAGATCTTCTCCCGGAGGGATTCTACCTCAAGATCGCCTCCTTGTGCTTCTATCACTCGATTCACAAATGTGGGTTGTGCAACTGCGAAAACAAGGCTACCGACTCAATGAACTCACCAAGATGCAAGTCAAACTCCTCAATAGCACCCAACATCTCCCATTCCCGAATGACAATACAAGCTACACTGTTAATAGATTTCGTACTCAAGACAACGGCCACAATATTGGCCTTCCCCGGATGATAATGTAACTCAAAATCATAATCTTCTATAAACTCCATCCACCTTCTCTGCCTCAGGTTCAAGTCCTTCTGTGTAAACATATATTTCAGACTTTTGTGATTAGAAAATACCTCAAAATTCTTACATACAAATAATGCCTCCAAATCTTCAAGGCAAATATCACTGCCGCTAACTCTAGGTCATGAGTAGGGTAGTTCTCTCATGTGTTTTCAACTACTGCGAGACATAAGCTACTACCTTTCTCTCTTGCATCAATACACAATCCAAACCTTCCCATGAAGTATCACAATACACCGAATAGCCCAAACCCCTCTCTGAAATAATCAATACTGGAGCAGTAGTAAGTCTAACCTTAAACTCTTGAAAAGACTTCTCGCAAGTCTCACTCTACACAAACTTAATTTCTCTCATCGTCAGTATAGTTAACGGTGAAGCTAATCTAGAGAAATCTTTCACAAAACGATGCTAATACCCAGCCAACCCCAAGAAACTACGAATCTCAAAAGTATTCTTAGGTTATTCCAAATCTTGCATGCCTCTATCTTGGATGAATCTACAGTTACCCCTTCCCCGGATACCACATGGCCTAGGAACTTACCTCTCTCAACCAGAATTCACATTTCCCAAACTTAGCGTACAGTTTGTGGGCTCTAAGCAACTCAAGCACCACTCGCAAGTGTTCCTCGTGCTCCTCCTCAGAGGGTGAGTAAATCAAAATGTCGTCCACAAAGACGACTACAAAGTGGTCTAGGAACTCACGAAAAATTCAATTCATCAAATCCATAAACACGGCTGGTGTATTGGTTAGCCCAAAACGCATCACTAGGAATCATAATGGCTATATCGGGTACAAAATGCCATTTTCTAGATATCCTCTTCCCTTATCCTCAACTGGTGATAACCCGATCTCAAGTCTATCTTAGAAAAGCAAAAAGACCCCCTCAACTGATCAAACAAATAATCTATACGAGGCATTGGGTACTTGTTCTTAACATTTACCTGGTTCAATTTCTGATAATCAATACAAAGTCGCAATGCACCATCTTTCTTTTTGGCAAAGAGGGTCGATGCTCCCCAAGGCGAAGTACTAGGGCAAATAAAACCTTTATCTAGCAGCTCTTGTAGTTGAATCTTCAACTTACTCAACTTGGCGGGTGCAAATATATATGGTTCCATAGAAATCGGTGATGTACCAGACACTAAATCAATTGAGAACTCAATCTTGTGGTGAGGTGGTAAACTAGTAAGGTCCTCGGGAAAAAACATCATAATATTCACAAACTACCTTTGGCAATTCAACTCGGACCTCGTCACACTCACTACCTATGAAGTTTGCAAGGAGACAACTAAGCTCACTCCGCCCACATAGATCATACACCGGTGATAAAACTCTATCGGCTATGTCCCCTATGAAATAAAAGCAATCACCGTTCAAGGTACATATAGTAACCCTCTGACGGTAACAATCTATGACAGCCTGATACGATGACAACTAGTCCATGCCCAAAATAGCCTCAAAACTAGACATGTCAATCAACATAAATGCAAAAGGAAGTCGGCGACCAGTAACCTCTATGTCACAACCCCGACACCCCTGATCCAAAACAATCTCACACCACAATAAGTGACTCTACACTGAGAGGAGATATTAACCGAGCCAACTCTAACCCCAAAGCCAATGCAAATGCAGACAAGATAAATGAATGTAATGCACTCGTGTCAATTAACACATTAGCAATGGAGTTGCATAACAAGCAAGTACCTCTCACTATCGAAGGCGCTAGTACTAGGTTTGGCGCGATAACAACATACACACTCCTAGAAGGTTTCTGTTGTACCTATTCACCCCTCGGAGCATAAGCCTGATGCACTGATTAAGCCGAAGAAGCTCCCTGATTATCCCTCGAGGCTTGTGCTGACTGTGCAAGATAGTACTTACGGTGCATCCGCGAGGCAAAAAGATGTATCACGACCTTAGTCGCCAGTTTTGGTGGAAGGGTATGAAAAAGGACGTAGCCGTGTTTGTATCGAGGTGCATTACTTGTCAACAAGTAAAGACCGAACATCAAAGGCTAGCGGGTTTGTTACAACCCTCGCCTATAGCTGAATGGAAGTGAGCGCGTCACGATGGATTTTTGTTGTGATTCTTCCTAGGACTCAATACTACAAATACAGATAAAGATCATACTTTTTTTTGTGTGATGTATGTTTTTCAATCACACCTTTTAAATTTTATTAAAGTGTGATCTTTGGAGTGTGATTAAAATGAGTAATTTTTAATCACACTTTTTAAGTGTCATTAAAAAATGATTTCATCACATCTTTTAAGTGTAATTAATAACATTTAGATCACATCTTTTAAGTGTGATTAAAAATATTTAGATCACATCTTTTAAGTGTCATTAATAACTAATAAACCTGTGATAAAAAAAAAAATTTGACATATTTGAAGAATAATCAATATTATTTTTATACGCACATTTGAAGAATGTAATACACACTATATACTATATTTTGAATCAGAACCATATATTGAATGGAATAACGTTATATATTTCATAAATGAAAGTTAAATGTTCAAAAGTATATACAAAGGAATTAATAAAAAGTTTTTAACTGTGATTACATATATTAAAAAATGAAAAAACTTGAAAAACTAAATTCTTGAATTCTTTGACCATATTTTGAATCTCTCGGGAAAATTCTGACCTGAAAAACAAAAAATCAAATTAATTTAAACCGCTAGAAGCATATGAATAAACTCACTATTTTTGTAGAGATTGTTCTGGTCTTACAAAAGACAAAATCGAATATTTCTCATCACGCTGACTCTTCATTCCCTGTATCAATAGAAAAGGAATAACGACTTTGATTGTTACTAGTATAAATGTTTGTATTACCATATATAAATATGACATAAATAGAATCAATAAATCCAAAATGAAAATCTTCAATCCATCCAATAACTTTGAGGGAGGTCCTGTTGCCTCTGTCCTTATATTATGCGCTTCCATGCTTGGTCCTAATCATAAAGATATTGTCGCTCTATCATTCATGAGATGAATACACAAAGTCTGCATAAATACTAGCTAACCACCATAGTTTATCATGTCCAAAACTCAAAACCAAGACCCAAACAGTACTTCAAAAGGATTAACATTCTACATCAACTACAAACTGAGTACCAATTCCAAAAAAAATTTAAACTTGACCAGCTTCATCCTATTTTATACAAAGTCATAAATATAGTTTTAAACTTAATCTTTGCCCATATGCAAATGCAAGAAAATCAAACGGTTTTCTGATCATTAGTGAATTGTAGAGAATTAAGCACCCAACTACTAGAACTAGCAAAGCTAATGGCATGTTAAGAGTCACATTTGGATTGGCTTGACCATGAAAATAGCAGAATCTATTAATCTATCCTCCTGCAAATTAATTCTGAATAAACAAGCTTTTGAAGCCATAAAATAAACATCCAATAGCTAATTAATCTTTCCATTATTTTATTGTTTATTTGTTTCTCATGGGCTTGTTGAGGGGGAGTGGACTGGAGGTGATTTGGATTCAATGAACAAATGTATTGAGAGGGGAAAAAAAAAAACATTAAAGAGAATATTCATGTCAAAATAGAAAGGAGAAGAACAACTCACGGCTCACACTGATAGTTGTGGTGGGTCTACAGAACATATCCTCCAATGTTTGTGCTAAGGTTTCATAGTAGTTATGAGCATTCAAATCCACCTTCCTTCAATTGGAATTCCATCCATATTCAACTTCACAAACAATGAAGTCTTCAGTTGCCTTTTCTCCTTAACATTGTTCTTGTTCTCAAGGATGCCACTGTTAGTCATATCTATCACACTATTCTTGCTTTTAGTTTTCTCTAGTGTGGACTAAAATTCTTCGGTGGCGGGTAATTTTGTTTGGTTCACCATGTTGTTTATCCTATGAGCTCTAAAGGAGGCCATCCATAACTTGACGGCTTCAAGAATCAAATTACAATTGGGGGGTGGGGGTGGGGGATTCCCATTAGATAAGAATCAGTAATTTATGTAGCTGCAATCCAATCACCCCAACAAAATATGTTCATAACTAACATCAGCAATTACCTCATCCACAAACAATTAAAAGGGAAAGGATTATAGATATAAGAATTACAAATAAAATGTAGCTCATTCAGTCACTCACGAAGAATGCACATGCAATCATTGGCGATCAGGCTGTGGTGCCATTAGACATCAATGAGTATCCAATGGTTGAATATCTCTGATTTAGAATTTTGGCAAGTGTCATAAGTTCTATAGAATTAAGAAAAAAACACAGAAGCAATACTATGTATATATATATATATATATGATAAAACTCATTAGTTTCTTATCATCATAAGACAAAGAATAACTACATGTTGATTTTAAATTCAGAACTGCCACTACTGCATCATTTTGGGTTGGGGATGTGATGAGCATTCCTTAATCATCTCTGTTGTTTGAGTAAGGGACCTCTAGGCAGCAAACCATGACCTTCAGTACCTCAAAATCTCAAGCATAACTGCTGACATGATGCTATGACAATATGAAGAGATGACATCATGAACAATATGAAGAGCCTAACAAGTGCAGTTAATTTGTGAACCCAAATCGACGCAATGGGGACATAACAATCTTGAACAACATATATAAACTCATCAGTTTATCCTCTCTAGCTAGATCACAGAAATGTAAACCTCAAGAAGGTGAAAAAGAACACGATTCTTTCCTTGAAGCTTGCTTTTAGGTTTACTCTCTGCCATTCATATGCTGGATCTGGAACATGTTTTCCCTTCATGAGACAGTCCTTGTATCCAAATCCCAAATCATTGAAATAACCCAAATTACTCTAAATACTTAAGAAATAATACATCATCATTTCTCTTAATTAATTTTGCTTCCTCACCAAAGATTTTTGTGTGTAAATCTCTGCTCATGCCATATGTGGTTTTATTTGTGTCACGTGGATACAAAATCCCAACACATACAAGAATACAGTTGAACAGAGAATACAGTTATATGGATTCCATTTGATTTTGGTATGCAAAATTGCAGACCTCTATTCACCTCAAAATCTTTTACTGCTTTTAGGTGATGCATCCATTTTCTCTGGGTAACAAGGTGTTCATTTGTGTCTCTGTCTAAGAGAGAGAGAGAGAGAGAGAGAGAGATTTTTACTTTGGGTAATATTGCAGGCTCCTCAAAATTCAATGACCGGATACCAATTTCTTGTTTTGATGTTTCTCGCAGCAGACTGAAACCCATAAAATAAGAATGAAAAGAGGACCAACCAGACATCAATAAAAAAAACACAAATAGAATTACCATTTACTGGATTCCTAATTTATAACAGTCATTCTTTCAGGCAAATGGGAAGGAACATAAACAGATATGCTCTGCAATTTTTCTTGTTGCTGCAGTGACACCTCAATGAGTTTCTGCAGTAAGAACAAAGAGCCCTCACCTCAATCAGAATTACAATTTACACTTAATGAACTGAACATCAAACTTTTTGGCTCACACACAATTTTTTCCAACCAAACAAAATTACAATCCACTAATGACATCACATAATTTTCAATTTCTATTTTCTTCCAACTAATTAAACTAAACCAAACTAAGGGCTTGTTTGGTCCAGCTTCTTGCAAGTTATTGAAAACAGAAGCGAAAAGCACCTCTGTCCTTGCGTCTCAATAATGAACTTTGTTTAGTTTATTGATGCTATTTCTACCTTGCGCCATTTGTTTACCGAACTTGGTTGGATGAGATTATTAGTACGGTGAAATTAAATGAGGAGATTACAAGTGTAGTGGTATTAAGTTAGAAATGTAAGATAGATTGTGTTTGTTTGTGAGTAGTATGATGGTATTCGTTAGTTGGGATTAAATATATAAAATTACGTAAAAGTTCTCATCATGTAGAAGGTGACTTTGTTGTTTATAATTAGTAACAATAGAAATTCAAATATAATTTTATTAAGATCATAAAACCACCACTGAGTAATCATGTTAAGCATTATGTGCTGAGTTACATCTCTCTGACATAAAACTTGGATTCCTTTTAACATGGGTTCTTACTTTTAAATGGTGATTTATTGTGCCTTATCAAACTAACTTAATAGAAGATCCACTGAAAACTTCCACATTTAAGCACTTAATGGTGTTATCAAATGAGCCAAATGTTTTAATAAGATTAATTCTTTAAGGGGCGCACTTTGCCATAACTGAAAGACTCATATTTGAAAATGTTTATACTAACCAATTTCCATTCCTGAATAATCAAACAAACATGCAAATAAGTCTGAGGGAAAACATGAATTGTCAAGAAGAAAGTCGAAATCTAAACAATAACAAAACCTTCTAACGACTCATTCCTAGAAAGCCAACAAAAACCTCAAATTCAGCATGCCTGAAAACTGAGACTCCCAGATACCAAATTTCCCAACATCTCAACACAATCAACCGAAAAATTCAAACAACTAACCAATATATAACGCAAATCAATTTTGTTTTTGCTCACCACAAACATACAGAGAAACCCATTTTAGAAATTCTACCAAAACAAAGACAAAAAAGCCCAAGCACGAGAAGCAAGCAGTATAACACCAATCTACAGGTACCCAATACTCCAAAAGTGTAAATGATCTCAGCCAAGTATCATTTTAACCACTAAAACTTGATTGGGTCTTGAAAGCCTCTGTATCAAAAGAAGGGGGGGAAAAAACCCTAAATGTAGATCAAAACTCATAACCCATTTACTCGTTTCCCATAAATCAAACACATACAACATCAAAACACAAAAAACAAACAAATCTAGAGCTAGAGCCATATAAGGAGAGAGAGAGAGAGAATAGAAAAACTTGATTCAAAATCAATGGGCCTGAGACGGTGTACTGATCGTGGCGATGAGACGATGAGCGACGGTGGCCGATGGTTAGTCGATGAGAGGAGACCGATGGGCAGTCGACAAGAGTGAGAGCAAGAGACTGAGTGTTGATAGATATTTCTTTGGCAATAATGCTAGAAGGGGACTCAGGAAAACTTTCAGAAAAAAGGTGAGTCCCACCTGGTAAGGGAATAAAAAAAAAAAAAAAAGTTAGTTTAAGAAATAAAAAAAAGTTCTGAGTCTCATGTTTCAACTCTTTCACCAGTTCAATTCTCTCACCACTCTAGCTCACGTTTCAACTCTCTCACCACTCTCTCGCTCAGCTCTCACCCGCAAGCTTGCTGTCGCCGGTCACTGCCGCCGGCGTCTCCGTAACTGCTGAGATTTCCGTTTGATTTCTCCGTCACTCTCAGATTTTTGCTGCGATTTCAGTCTCTAATCCCACCATTCTTGCAAGAACACCGAAGGTAAGATTTGCAACCAAAATCTGAGTGTTTGTAGTTGTTTTACCAAGCTTGATTTTGTATCCTACCTTCTTTGTGCGATTTTGGGATTATTTTTTTCAAACCCTAGAATTTTGAATTTTGGGCTTTTGAAAATTTTTGTTGTCTCTGAATCTTTCAATGAAAGAGATGTTGTGGATTGCATAGGTTATATAACTCAATTTGCGTTTTAATTTCTGTTATCTCTAAATTTGAATCTTTCAATAAGATTTTGTGGATTTACTTTGTTTCATGTATGAAAGCCTAGAAATTGCATAGGTTAAATTTTGGGGGTTTTTGTTCAATTTTGAAAATTTTTGATGCCTTATACCACCAATGTATATATTTCAAGGCACAAATTATTATTTTTAAATAGTCTCAGTTTAGTTATTGGTTGTTTATTTATTTTTGTTTAAGAACTAAATTAATTCTTGTTTATTTATTGCCTTTTTATTTATTTTTGTTGAAGAACTTTTTAATTTGTTATATATATATATATATATATATTGTAGAGATATGGATGAAGAAATATCAAGTGGTTCTTCAAGTGAGGACATTAATGAAATTAATATTGAGAATGAAATGGAGGAAACAGAAAATGTAGAAGTCGAAACTGAAAATGTAGAAGTTGAAACTGTTGGATTTATTGATTTCTTTTATAGCTACATTTTGTTAGTTTATTGTTGGATTTATAATTCTATGGGTGCTTGTTATATTGCAGGAATCTGAAATGTTGGCTCCAAGTTTCGGGCAACAAAACATGCTCCAAGGACACTTGTCATCCCAAGTACATAATATTCCATTTTGTATTTTATTAACGTGGCTTAAACAAAAATTTAATATTTATGTCATTTATTTTATTTTATTTTTTTGGTAGGGACATCATCATCCATCTCAATCTTGGATGTTGGGCAATTCAAGTTTCACGAAAATGTTGAATGATATGGCGCAGTCACAATCTGAAAATCCCGAACGAGACAAAGATGAAAGAAGTTGAAGATGTCAACAATGACTATGTTTATTGGACCTATATTAATTTATTTTTAATTTACCATTGACAATATTTGTATGACTTCTAGGCAAGCTGATGTTGAAGCATTGTCATTTTGTGTAGGCTTATTTTGTTGAGTTGTTGAAGCATTGTCATTTTGGTATAAGCTTATGTTGAAGTATTGTCATTTTGATGTAGGTTTATGTTATTGAACTATTATATATTGGCAATATATAAATTCTTTTTGTTATTCCTTGGATTATATTCTTTGTGAGTTTTCACTAAAAGGAATTCACTTGAATTGCTACCCTACAATATTTGTTGTTGATATAATAGGGAGGTTCCAGCCAACATTTTCTTCCTTTCCTTTACTTTTCTTTTTTCCATTTCTTTTTATTTTTATTATTTTATTATTTTTTATTTTTTATTTTTTTTATTTTCCTGGGTGGGACCCACCCTATTTGTTGTTGATATAATAGGAAGGTTCACCCAACAACTTCTTCCATCTTCTTCCATCAGTAGCCAACGACTTCTTTCATTTTTTTTCCTTTTTTTATTCCCTTACCAGGTGGGACCCACCTTTTCTTGAAAGTTTTCCTGAGTCCCTTTCCTGAAACGTAGCATTATTGTTTCTTTGGTGTATGTATCATTCGATACACACACAGAAATAATAATAATAATAACAATAATAATAATAATAATAAAATTAAAATTAAACATAAAATAAAATTAGGCTTTAAATATTCCCCCAAAAACTTTTGATCACACTTATTTATAAATTGTGGTTAAAAAAATTATATATAATCACACTTATTTAGAAAGTGAGATTAAAAAATATATATACAATCACACTTATTTAGAATGTGAGATTAAAAATAAATATTATCACACTTAATTAAATTAAGTGTAATTAGAATATTAATCTAATTTTTTTATCACACTTCTAATAAAAGTGAGATATTTTCATTTATTAAAGTGTGATCTTTAACTGTTTTTGTAGTAGTGTTGGAATAGGTTGCACAGAATTTAATTAACTTTCAGGAATTTTACAAATGGTTATTCATTTCAGAATTTTATTGATCCTTGAAGTAGAGGCACCTTTATGAGTATTATATTTGTGTAAAATTTTTCAAAGAAAATTCAGAGGGATCAATATTGGAACTTAAAAATTGTAAGGAATCAGTAAGCACCAAACCCAACCTCACAGATTCACCAATGGTGTCTTGAATCAGTTACATCCATGTTCACCATCTGTAGACGTCCCCGAACGCCCCGGGAGGGTTAAGGTCCCGTTCTGTTCATATTGGGGTCACTACAGTTCAAGGACTCAAATGTCACGGTTCTTAATCTTGAACCAAAGAGTCCAAATCTGGCAAATCGTTTTTAGAAAAACAGATTTTTGAAAAGAAGTGCCAAACATGGACTGCTTTGCCAGATAACAGAGTCGCCACCTAAATATTTTTAAATGGGAAATTTAGGAAACCCTGACTCGGTGCCAAAGGCCACGTGTCCGTCATCACCAAAGTTGCCTCGGCTCGGGAACTTGGGTACGATTGGGGAAGGTCACTTCGTGAGCACCCCCGCTCGCCCGGTCAAAGACCGGCCTCTACTAACCATGATATCAAGTTTTGAAAACATTGTGAGTTCTTATTCCGGTTATTAGCCTAGGTTACTATGTGATGCGCACAGCATACAAGTATAGACTGGGTCGCCTGAATTGGAACAAAACATTTCATGTTTGTTTGTTTGAAAATGGTTTGATGGTGCTACCCGCAGGTAGGCTAAGACGCGGATTTGCCACCCTCAGGTGGGCTTAAAACAAACAGTTGATGAATTGTTCCAATCCAAATAACTCAACCTCCACCCACAGGCATTCAAGGCAGTTATATCATATAAACATATAGCCTCATGGCAAGCATGCTATTCATGGCAATCACTCACACGCATGCAAGGATGCTAAAGCATAAATACTTACCGAGTACTCCGAGCCAAAACAGGAACCGATTAGAAATCATGCATGGATCCTAAATATGCTGAAATGCCTAATGCAACACATGCAAAGATGCCAATTATAGCAGGCTCGGCTATTCTAAACATGGCATATGGAATGCTACAGCTAACACGTATTCAATTTGGGATTGAAATACAAATGCAGTTTGTATGATGCGCCGAGCCCGGTGCGTGCAAAACAGATGAATGAATGCAAACATGCTGTCATACTGTATGCTAATTGAAATATGCCCTATATCTAACCATCGTAAGCGGATAAATAAAAGGGAGAAAGACGTGGGGTTGGAAGACATACATCACACTCACTCACACTTATTACAGTTGCGCCCTCGCGCAGAGGGTCCGAATAAATAATACAGTCCGAAATAATAAAAGAATAATACAGTCCGAATATTACAGATTCCTAATTAATTAACAAATTAACTAATAAAGACTGTAAACTGGCATGCAAGCCAGGGGCTGCCTCGCTTCTGATGAATGATGTATGCTGGACTGTGTTGCGCGGAAATCCACTGGGATGCCCAATTTAGCCTCTGTTTGCAATATTTCTCGAAACGCGCGCCAAACTCGAAAAGTTGCTGATTCCTTATCTTGCTGCAACAGAGAGCAGGAAAAGGGCATAGCAATGTATTTCACAGATATATGCATGCCTCGATCCTCGTGCCACCAATCACGCATATCGATGCATGATGGCCGAGGAATCGGATTGCACAACTCAATATATAAGTGCAATGCAGATGAATGCTACAGCAAAACCTAACTCCATCATGGATAATCCGGAGTGTCGGTGACTTGGGAATTGAGACCCGTTCCAGTGTGAAACGTGCCTCGTTTCCCGTGCCCGGGCTAACTCCTATCCCGAACACAATGCAATATGCATGATATGCATGAAATGCAGCTAATATGCAATCCTAGCATGCACAATGCTATAGAAATGATATGCCTCGAAATGCGTGCACACGGGCACGCAAACCGAGAAAATACATGAATGCAATCTAAGATACAACCTAGTATGCACTATGCTGTGAACATGAGATGAAAATGAGACACCTCGAAAAGCGTGCACGCGGGCACGCAAACCGAGGCGATGATATGAAATGCAAATCGGATAAAAGCCGAAGTGCCTCGAAATGCGTGTCCACAGGCGCGCATACCAAGGCAATGATAAAATGAGAGATCGGATAAAACCGAAGTGCCTCGAAATGCGTGCCCACAGGCGCGCATACCGAGGCAATGATAAAATGGAATGAAATGGCATACGGAATGCCACGATGGGCTTACACCAACATGGGAGAGCCTCAGCTCACTCACATAGGAGGCCGTCGGATAAGAATGAAGTGCCTCGAAATGCGTGCCCACAGGCACGCAAACGAGGCAATGATAAAATGAGATGGAAATGCAAATTGGGCTTATACTAACATGAATGGACCTCAGCCACACTCACATCAGATGCCGTCGAGAAAACAGAGGTGCCTCGAAGTGCGTGCACACGGGCACGCAAACCGAGGCATGGCCCGAAGGCATGAAATAGCACGGGAAATGATATGCAAGCATGCAAACCAAATTTCAGCACCTAAATGAAAGGGAAAACAGCCCCGAAATGATACGAAATGACAACCAATGCATGAAATCATCCCGAAATGTGATTTTAAGTACCCGAAATGGCCTATAGCCATACTAAACATGCACAACATGATCATGACATGCAAACCAGTAGCAAGGCAGCCCCAAATATGGCATTTTTTCAGTACAAAGCAAGGCTAAATAACAACCACAAGTATGGCAAAATTAACTTGCAAGAATGGGGAAAAAGAGGGGAATTACAAAGCAAGTAGTATATACAATGCTCAAACCAAAAAAACACAGTTCTACAAAATTAAAGAGGGACCAAAAACATGCACATTTACAGTAGATTAGATCCTCCAATTCAGTATGTAGATATGCTTAAAATAGCATGCAAAAATGAGCCAATAAAGGGCTACAACATGAGGTACCATAAGCAATCACCAAACAACTTTGAACCCTTAACAAAACATGAAGAATGAGTCATTTCAAGACACTTTCTAAGCCTGATGAAGGCTCAAATCAGAAGCTAAGCAAGCTCAAAAAGGCATGCAATTTTACGGAAAATATGGAGGATACAACATGAGGTACCAAAACCAGTCATAAAATGGCCTAAGGCCCTTAACAAAACATGAATAATAGGAAAAAATAAGGCTCTGTCTAGGCCTGATGAAGGCTGAAATCCGAAGCATGGTGAGCTTAAAAAAGCATGCAAAATGGGATTGTGACAAGAATTCAAAGCAAGTGATATGTAGAGCAAGAAAACAGGTTGAGCCCTTCTTCAATGTTGAAGAGGGGCTCAAAATAAGCACAATATCAGTATGTTGATGCTCCAAACTCAGATCACAAATAGGCCAAAACAATCATGCAATTTTACGGTAAAATGGAAGCATTTCAAAGGAAGTGCATGATAGAGAAGTCAAACATGGCTGAGCCCTCTTCAATGTTGAAGAGGGGCTCAAAATAAGCCCACTCACAGTATATAGTATACTCGAAATCAGATCACTCAAAAGCTAACAAAGCATGCAAAACAATGGCCTAAAGAGTGATATTGAAGAAGTATATCATAGAGACACCAAATGAGGTTGAGCCCTTCTACAATGTTGTAGAGGGGCTCAAAATAAGCACAAAACCAGTAGGGGTCGGAGTCCAAAACAAAAAGCAAATAGGCTAAGAAATGACTCAAAATTTGCTAGAAAAAGGGATTTAGAGGACTTACCCTTGAAGATCCAACTTTGGTGGCCTCTTGGCTTGAAATGTTGCCTCTTAGCCTCTGAAGAACCTTCCTTGCTGCTGTAATGGAAGTGGGATGGTAGAGCTTAGGGTTGATGAAGGAATTAGCTAGGAAGCTTGAAGGTTTGAGTTTTTGGCTATGAAAATGGAGATTTTGGAAGATGAAGTCTTGAGAGAAAATGTGTCCAACCCTAGCAAAGGAGGAGGTTGGAGCCCTTTAAATAGGCAGAAAGAGTGTAAAAGGGGGGAAAATGCACCAAGCTTTCCCTCCCAAAATATCCCCCGGATGCCGGGATATTTTGAAAAATATCCGGACAGCTGGAAAGGCTGGAAAGCAGAAAGCTGGCCGGCCAGGTAAATTTCTGGGAGGTGGCCGGCCGGCCACCCCACCTGGTCGGCCAGCCACTCACCCTGGCCGGCCGGCCATGGCCCAAAATGAAGTGCAAAATTGCTGGCCGACCACCATGTGTTGGTGTCCTCCCAGGTGTGTAGAATAAGGCCCCAGGTTGGAATCTGGCAACACTGAAGCAGGAGTCACAACATAGAGCTGAAGGAGAGGCTCAAAAATGAAATCCACAATTGCTGGCCGACCACCAACTTTTAGGGTCCTCCCAGATGTGTAGAACAAGGTTCCAAGGTCGGAAATTGGCAACACTGAAGCAGGAGCCACAACATAGAGCTTGAAGGAGGGCTCAAAAATGAAATCCACAATTGCTGGCCGACCAGTACTTTTAGGGTCCTCCCATGTCCCCTGATCACAGATATGTAGCTTTGGTTGGAAGAAAATGGGCCTAGGGTGTTCAACATTAGCCCGGAAGTGAGCAAAACGGGCGCCGGAGGAGCGAAACTGGTTATCTGGGATAATTGCTGGCCTCCCACCCCCCAGTGATCTTCCTGATGCTAAAACAGAGGTACCTGCCAAATTTGAACCAAAACTAATGAGAAATGAACGCTCGGGGCCCAAACCGCGCAGTTCGGGGTCCCGAAAATGGGCTGCAGGCACCGGAAGTGGTGTTCAGCAGCGAAGTGGGTATCAGAGGCCCCAGTGTTCCTCGGAATGTTAAAACAGAGGTACCTGCCAAGAATCGGAGAAAACCGATGCGAAATGAATGCTCGGGGGCCAAACCGCGAGGTTCGGGGCCCGAAAACCGGCTATAAGCACCGAAAGTGGCATACGGCCACGAAGTGGGCATCGGGGGCCCCAGTGTGCCCTGTTATGACAAAACAGAGGTACATGCCAAGAACCGGAGGAATCGGAGACGGTTGGGCGGTCCCGAACCGAGGCACACGGCCTGACGGCTCCGAAAACCGGGAACCGGGCTCCGAAATGGGCAAAATGGCCTACGGCCACGAAAAGTAGCCCACGGCCACCGAGAAATAGTCTACAGGACTACTCCCTTCCCTCAGGAAAGAAAACAGAGAAAACCGAGTCCGGTTCGCAAACCGAGACAAGGCACAGAAGAGGATTCGGAAGTCCGGAGGCGGGGCGCACGGCCGCGACTCTGAAACTTCTGAACAAGCACAATATGCAACATCACCGAGCGCTCAATCGGTGACGTCTGAGCCTTAAGGTCGGTCAAAAATGGGGTGTCTACAGTTGCCCCTCTTTGACAGAACTCGGAAGTCATAACAAGTGACGGGAGTGAATGTCAAAGCCCAGAGACGACCCATTTTTGACAAGGCCGAAGACTTAGACAATCATACAAGATGAAAAGAGATGTGTCCGCAGGCGTGTCCGCAGGCAGAGGGGGCAAAATGCAAAGTGATAGGCGCGGAGCCGGGTGATCATGCAAGTGCAGCAAGCTGTAATGAAGCAAGTATTGACAAATAGATGCAACAGTTTTAAGCAAGAATGCAAAGCAACAACTACATTTCATGCAGTTAGGAATGCGGAGAATCATTCAATTCTCGTCGCGTCTCACACGGAGAAGATACGATACCTGCGCGATTCGTCTGGGCGCACCAGCTTCAAATGAACCGTACATACAATATCGTGCCTGCAAAATAGAGAAATTCAACAAGAACAATACGCCAACAACATATATTCAATGTGATTCCTAAGATTCTGAAAGTTTGACACACACAGTGTCGGCGGGTGAACACGTTGCAATGCGAGAAAAGATAATGCGTGACAACACATGCTCAAGCATAGAGGTATTGTACACCAAGAAATCACACATGACAATGCAAAACATTCATGAGAATGCAAATTATGAGCCAAATAATGCAAAACGAGCGCAAATCAGAGTGCCCGTTTGTTGCGAAATAATAAACAAGAAAGCGCGCATTTCGGCGACGACAACTCGATCGCGGCCTCTGATTCACCTCCCGGAGAGGTTATAACATGTTCAAAAAGGATACACCTTGATTTTGATGAATAATGACGAGACACATGTCAGAAATTGCAGCTAAAGTTCCAACGGAGCAATTTCGCGCCAGAAAGTGCACTTTTCTTGAACTTTTTCAGGTCCCGGGAACTCCGATTTTCCTCAAAATTTGCAGAGAGGTAGGGGAGGGGGTGGGGACCATGGTCGGCCAGCTCTTGGCCCTAGGAGAGGCTGTCGGCCAGGGGGAAAAAGCACATGGCCGGCCAGCCAGGAAAGGTGGCCGGCCGGCCACCTGCCAAAAGCAGGGGCATTTTGGTCATTTTGAGGATTTCTATATATATGCTTGCCCATTGCCTCCGAAATTACACCCCCAAGTGTGAAATTCTCTCCTCTTGCTTCCCAAGCCATTTTCTCTTTCAGATCTGCATTTTATACGCGCCCCTCGGCTTCCCACGCAAGTTGTTTTCGCGAAATCCTTCAGATTTAAGCACTTTGAGCCGACTAAAATTTGATTTCGGAGCTTCTCTTCTCATTTTCACCACCTGAGGTAAGTTTGTTTTAATATTTGGAATATTTTCTCGGGAGTTGACTTTTGTTGACTTTTTATTTCCCGGGAGTTGACTTTTGTTGACTTTTTCCAATTTTGGCTCATTTTTGCTCATTTTTGCTCCGTTTTGCAGATTTCTCGAAATGGCGGGCCATTTTCCTCACGGTGGAGGTTTTCCGGGTGCCGGAGATGATTTCGACATTATGGCATTGCCCCCGAGGGTCCGGCCTTTCATTCCCGATCGATATGCTCCAGCGGTACATAGGCTTCCGCGAGCCGTTTTCCGTCATTTCACCGATTTCAACGATCGGGTACCAGGGGATCTTCTTCTGCGAGAGCCGGAGCAGCACCTCTCTCATGATGCGCGAGAGGTATTTTACTTTATTTCCCGCATCTTTCGTGCATTTTGTAGCTTTGCCATGCTTAAACACACAGTTGTAGCTTATGACATAGTACTTTGTTTGCACTTCGAACACGTAGTTTAAACACTTGAATTGTTGAACACACGGCTCACATTGGCTACGAGTAGAACATACAGTCCCAAACTCTGATTTTCTGAACACACAGTCCAAATTGATGATGAACACACAGCCCACACTGATTAGGATTGAACACACGGCCCAAAACATAGATTTACTGCACACGCAGCCTAGATTTGAAGTGAACACGCAGCCCACTGATTAAGAGCAGAACACACAGTCCCAAACTCTGATTTACTGAACACACAGTCCAAATTTGAAGTGAACACACGGCCCACTGATTAAGAGTAGAACACACAGTCCCAAAACATATTTACTGAACACACAGCCCAGATTTGAAGTGAACACACAGCCCACTGATTAAGAGTAGAACACACAGTCCCAAAACATATTTACTGAACACACAGCCCAGATTTGAAGTGAACACACAGTCCCAAACTCTGATTTACTGAACACACAGCCCAGATTTGAAGTGAACACACAGCCCACTGATTAAGAGCAGAACACACAGTCCCAAACTCTGATTTACTGAACACACAGCCCAGATTTGAAGTGAACACACAGCCCACTGACTAAGAGTAGAACACACAGTCCCAAACTCTGATTTACTGAACACACAGCCCAGATTTGAAATGAACACACAGTCCACTGATTAAGAGTAGAACACACAGTCCCAAACTCTGATTTACTGAACACACAGCCCAGATTTGAAGTGAACACACAGCCCACTGATTAAGAGCAGAACACACAGTCCCAAACTCTGATTTACTGAACACACAGCCCAGATTTGAAGTGAACACACAGCCCACTGACTAAGAGCAGAACACACAGTCCCAGATTTGAAGTGAACACACAGCCCACTGACTAAGAGTAGAACACACAGTCCCAAACTCTGATTTACTGAACACACAGCCCAGATTTGAAATGAACACACAGTCCACAGATTTTTTCTTGCACACAGCTCATTCGCTTCATTTGCTGATACATGCCTTCACTCTAAATGCAGGCTGGCTCTCGCACGGTGCGAGGATATGGTTCCACTGCCGCGAGGGAGTGGTATGCTGAGCTTCCGGAAGCTGTCCGGGACTTGGTCGACTTTGCAGGATTCGGACCATTCTGCAGAGGGTTATCTCATTGTCTTATCAGTAGGACATTGTTTGCCGCTCTGGCGGAGAGATGGTGGGACACCACCAATTCTTTCCATTTCTCTGCCACCGGAGATATGACTATGACCCCACTGGACTTCGCTGTACTCACCGGCCTAGACGTAGGCGGTGGACCCATTCCCTACGACGAGGATATGGTGAGTGGGAGGCTGCTTGGATTTATCTATTGGGGGCTCGCCCACCCGTAGACAGAGGTACCGGAGGGTTCGGTATACTTGGTTCTCTTCCCATTTCCGGCGGCCACAGATGGAGCCTGGTCTCCCGAGGAGGCCGAGCAGTATGCTCGTGGTTTCCTCATGTTCCTCTTTGGCACCACTCTGTTTGCCGATAGAGGGAACATGGTCGGGTTGTATCTCTTGAGCGCTCTGGTAGACCTATCACAGGTCGGTCAGTATGATTGGGGCGGCGCTGGCCTGGCTACCCTTTATTGTTACATGAGCGCAGTCTCTCGTGGGCGGGGGGACTTACTCGGCGGCTACTGGAGAGCCTGGGAGGTACATTCTGTCCTCTTGATTTACATTTCTGCTTCTCATTACTTGTTCATTGCACACACGGCGCACTTTGCATTCTGTATTCTGCCTTTAGCACTTTGTATTCACATTCCGCACTGCTTTTCTCAGCTATGGGTATATGCATATTTCCCCACATTAGCCCCGGAGATGGAGGTGGCAGGACCTCCTATGACTCCGTTTTCATTGATGTTTGAGGGCGAGCACCTATCGAGGCCTCGAGAGACTCTCTTCTCTCTGCGACAGTACTTCGACACCGTGCGCGCGACAGAGGTATTTCAGAACTCTCAGTTCCTTTCATTTTCATCTTTGATCTGCTTTGTATTCCTTGATTTCTGATTGATTTGTACACTGGTTATCCGCAGATCACCTGGCAGCCCTGGGCAGTCTTTGGCGACGATCTCGAGAATCAGCACCCTGGAGGGTCGACTAGTTCCCAGTATAGGTTCCTGCTTGAAGGACCAGTCGGCAGGGCTTGGTTCCTGGGGGAACGTTTTCAGCGTCAGGTGTGGGGGTATGATTCTCAGGACCCCCCTGCTGTGCCTCCACCCACTATGCGGACTGCCGACAGGCTATCTGCTGAGGAGGTCACTAGGGACATGCAGGGCTCTGATGCTTTATTACATCTCATTGAGGGGAACTACGCCACCTATCGCCGCATATATCTGATGTCCCCCTTGACGGGAGTACGAGTTCCACCACTGAGGCCCACTGGCGCACCATCTTCGAGTCGTGCCCGTGCTGCAGACATCCCCTCTTCTAGCAGGGCTGGTGCATCTAGAGGTAGAGGCAGTTCGATTCCTCCGATCCCTTCGACTCTCGATCATCCTGGATTGCCAGATATGCCGACTGAGTTGACGAGTTGGCAGTACGGGACTACTTCTCCGACTCGATCCCTATAGAGCCTCCGACGCCTGGTCACAAATATGTCAGTGATCCTGACTCACCGCCGGTATGTTCCACCATTTTCATTTATCACACAGACATTTTGGCAGTTGCTTATTTATTGATGACTTGAGCTTATATCTGCAGCCACCTCGGGAGTACACGGATCAGGTGCTCGAGATGGTGGCCTCACTTGAGGGGATGGTCCTGCGTAGAGAGGCGCAGATGTCCATCATGGGCTTCCAGGTACCCTTCATCTCTCTTGCATTTATTATATTTCTGTTAACATGCTGGTTTTGAGCATTCTGCTGCACTGATAGACTGTGTAGAACACATCTGGCACACACCCTACTCACATACTGTACTTGCACCTGCTTTTCATGTTTGAACTGATGTATTGCACTTTTGATTTTCAGATGCCTCCCGTATGTGCTCCTTCACGGGCGAGGCCATCAGGGCCTTCTCAGAGAGGTCGAGGTGCTAGACCTACTCGAGGTACTGGGCCACGGGGAGTTGGGCCATCCAGGTCTTCTCAGGGAGCAGGGCCATCTAGGCCTGTCCGAGGAGCTCGAGGAGCGGGGTCGTCTCACAGACGCAGGGCACCCATTGTCGAGGATGAGGAGGAGGAGGT
>JAPPVO010000944.1:0-33738 GCA_030407325.1 Camellia japonica | reverse complement strand
ATAACGTGTGATAGGCTTCAACGGAGCTTATTTGGTCCAGTCACATAATTCTAGAAATCCAAAATGAAACCTTAAAAAAAATAAAAAATAAAAAACCAAAATATAAGGAGAAAAAAAAAAAGGACTGCATTTGAGCTATCAAACACTATATGACATATGTTAATAATCAATCAAATGGAAGAAATAACCGTCTGTTTTCTACTACCCTTGTCCTCGATGTATATAATTGTTTCTGCCTTTCAATATCTGCCATATGCATTTGGTGAACTAAGAGTAATGTTAAAAATTTTTAAAAATTTATCAAATATCTCACATGGGTGTGGGACCCACACCATGTGAATCTCATGTGACGTTTAGTATAAATTTTGATAAAACTTTTAGCATCTCTAACATTTTTGGTGAAACTAGGCTCTCAACAACATATGTGTAAAAATAACCGCCAGCTAAAAAGTGAGGAGCTATAGAACAACTTGGGATGGTATTAAACCAATTGTGCCTTAATTTTATGAATTTTTGTTAGTATAGAAAAGGTAAAAAGAAAGTAGGAAATTTAAGTCAGAGTTTCGAGAAAAACAATGTTAATGTTTTATGGTTATGTTAAAAAATGTTTGTGCAAAAAAAAAAATGATTGTTAAAGTTGAACTCAAAATTTAAATAAATAAAAAAATGAAAAAAAATCAAGTAGTTTGATTATTAAGAGATGTAACATCATTAGAAATATTTATGTTTATTACGATACGTAACATCATTTTCAAAAAAAAAAAATTTAATGTGGAAAATAATTTTTTTTTGGATAAATTTGAACTCAATATTTATATTGGATACTGTTAAAAAAAAAAAATTATTTGCACCCAAGACAAAGGCTTGCAAACATTCCTTTTCAAATTTGCACCACTTCTCTCTCTCTCTCTCTGCTAAGTGTAAAATTTTATTTTGTAAATTTTGCATTTAAACTTTTTCAGTGTAAATTTTGTAAATTTTATTTTTGACAAACTCATTTCAAAAATCTAATTATAAAATTTATTTAAAAATCCAAATTAAACAAACTATCTATTTGTATTTTGATCTTAATTTTTTTGCAATAATTGGATAAATTACATTTTAGTTTATATTTCTAAGATTTGGGTTTGATTTGTTTTCCTAAGATTTGTTTTTTCTAAACATTGATATATTTTTGCTGAGTTTATGTTTCTAAATCTTAAATTGGTGTTTTTTTTTTTTTTTTTTTTGGTGGCGTTCTGTATGATTTTTATTTTTTTAAGTAGCTTTCAGTTTATATGGATTTAGATTTAGGGGTGGTGTAGGATATTCTAACTAAGTGTATTTTTTGACTTTTTATAAAAAAAAATATATGTAAAAAGTAAATAGGAGATATTAATTGATGTGACCCAACATTATGAGATAATTTATTATGCAAATATAAATCTTATAGGATAATTTATAATTTCTCAAATTTCAAAAAAATCTATATTTTAGTCAAATTTTGAAAATATTGATAATTTATCCCAATTATAAATATCCATATAGACAATAATACAAAACAATGATGAAAACATACATGACTTTACATCCACCGACACACAGTTTCTCTCTCATTCATTCAATAGATTTGACTTTACATCTCCGCTCTCTCTTCCTCCTCCCCTAATATTTGAGCTTTTGAGATTTTTCGGTGCGTTTGGTTTGTGTTTATAGGGTAATTTTGAGATAAAAAAGTATAAAAATTTATTTAATTTGTCTTTTTAAATATTCTCTTTAAAATAATTTTGATTTTTTTTGTAGAATAGTTTTTGAAATAAAAAGTACAAAATTTTATTTGGTTTATCTTTTTCCAAATATTCTCTCTAAAATAACTTTTGTTTTTTTTGTAAAGTAGTTTTTTAGATAAAAAAGTTTGCCTTTTTGTAGAGTAATTTTTGAGATAAAAAGTACAAAAATTTATTTGGTTTGCCTTTTTTGCAAACATGTTTCAAAAGTAATCATAGAAATTGGATAACCAAACACATTTCTGAGAATTTTTTTGAAAAAATCTATTTGATTACTCTTAAAAAAAAATTTGTAGAGTATATTTTCAACCAAACAAGGCGGAAGTCTCTTCTGGTTTTTTTCCTCATCTCTTTCATCCCCACCCCACCCCACCCCACCCCACGTACAGACTTCTCTTTCCAGCACTAGTCTTACAATGGTTGTCTCCTCTCATCAATCTCTCATCTCTTGATCACCGTCAGACGCTCTTATCTTTGTCGAACTCATCACCGTCAGACGCTCTTATCTTCAACGAACACAAGTAGAAGGCAGAGCATCAGATTTGTAACTATTTCGTAGAGGGAAGAGAATTATTTTGGTACATCTCTCTTAGATCTGTAACTACTTTGGTTATTTTTTTTAATATCTGTAACTGTTGGGTTGATTTCTTTCACATCTGTAAATATTTTGTTAAGATCTCTTAAATTTGTAACTATTTTGACATATATTAGATCTATTGCTCACAACAAAGATTAATCATTTTTTTTTTCCCCTTAAAATTTTATAATTATTTTATTTTAACTCTCTACAGCATTTCCGTCCATATATTTTAAGATCAAAAGCCCATCAGATAGGAGTGCTTGCAAATAATGCTTTCTTACCTTTTGCAGAGTCACCCTGCTCACTCACTTATATTCCTCCCTACAATTCATTTGATCTTGGGTTCATCCATGGCTTCTAAAAGAACCTTAGATCATTCTTCTTGTTTTCCAGCCCCAAAAAAGAGAAATGTCTCTTCTTGTTTTGCTTCTTCATCATCTTCGACACAACCTCGCTGGACCTATGACGTGTTCTTGAGTTTCAGAGGTGAAGATACCCGCAAAAACTTTACTGATCATCTCTACGAGGCCTTGGTTCAAGCTGGAATTCACACCTTCAGGGATGATGATGAACTTCCAAGAGGACGTGAAATTTCTTCGGAGCTTCTCAAATCAATCGAAGGATCTAGGATCTCCATCGTTGTTTTCTCAAGAAACTATGCTTCTTCGAGATGGTGCCTTGATGAGCTCGTGAAGATCATTGAATGCAAGAAAACACTTGGACAATTAGTTCTCCCAATATTCTACGATGTCGATCCATCTGATGTACGGCACCAAACAGGGTGTTTTGGAGAAGCATTTGGAAGACATGAAGAGCGTTATGTAGATGAGATGGAGAAGGTGAAGGTGAGGAGAGCTGCCCTCTTTGAAGCTGCTAATTTATCAGGCTGGGATTTGCAAAATGTTGCTAATGGGTAATTTTTAACATCCTTTTAATTTTGCTGCTCCTGCTGCTGCTATCAATTTTTGTCTTTAACTAGAAAATCCTACCATGTTGATCCTTGTTGTTTTTACAATTGTCTATTTTAATATTTATTGAGAATTTTATTTATGGATTTGATTAAAAAAATCAAATTTTTATGCGTATACATGTATATCATTTATTAAAATTTAAAACTGACCTACAATCCTTTCGTCAATAATTTTATTTAGGTCTGTCTTGGTTATAAAAACGAAATGAGTGCTGTGCTTTGATTCATGCTTGTATAGAACACTTACTCCAAAATCAAAGTTCAAGGCCTGAAATATAATGCATGCATACCAAAGTGCATACTACACACTTAGGGTGTGTTTGTTTGGACGGACTGGATAAGGGGGGATTGTAATCCATCGGACTGTTAGTCCCGGGATACATTGTCCCGGACTATTTGGTTGGATTGGATTTGTATCCTATGTTTGTTTAGTCATGGGATTAGATGTCCGGATTGGACTATTTTTAATGAATCCAATGTTTGGTTAGACGAACTGGATAAGGATAAATGTTCAAAAGACTATTTTACCCTTATAATCTATAATTTATAATTTAACAATACTAAAAAAATTTAATTTATAAGGCCACAATTTTTAATTTATTATTTTCAATTAAATTAAATTTATAATTTATATTTTATATTTTATTTAATATATAATTTTAAATAACGACAATAAAAATAATTTTATTTAATATATAAATTAAATTTTCAACAACACTAAAAAAATTTAATTTATAAGGCCATAATTTATAATTTATTATTTTTAAATAAATTTATTTTATAATTTATATTTTTTATTTAATATATAATTTTAAATTAACAATACTAAAAAAAAAATTTATTTAATATGTAAATTTAATTTTTTAACAACACTAAAAAAATTTAATTTATAAGGCCATAATTTATAATTTATTATTTTTAATTAAATTTAATTTATAATTTAAATTTTTTATTTAATATATAGTTTTAAATTAACAACACTAAAAAAATAATTTATAAATGTTCAAAAGACTATTTTACCCTTTTCTAATTGTTTACTAAGTAATAGCATGGAGGGTAAAATGGACATTTCACAAAATAATCCCATGGGATACCAATCCCATGGTTTCTATCCCACACCCCCCCATGGGATAGGATAGTCCCATGTTTGTGGGATTAATAGTCCCGGGGGACTATTAGTCCGGAGCAAAATTTTTCAAACAAACAATGGACTATTAGTCCGGTGGGATTAATAGTCCAATCCCACCCTCTTATCCCTCAAAACAAACATGCTCTTAGGGCGTGTTTGATTCGCTGGATGAGAGGGGGGGGACAATCCACTATTTGGATTGTAATCCATTTAAAGCTCTTTATCCACCGTTTGTTTTTTTTTTAGTCTGCCGAACATAGAGTCCGGCCGAACTCCTTATCCCCCTATGGGGGACTATTATATCCTAGGGGGGTATAGAACAATTTTGGAGGGACTATTTACTGTTGAGATTAGGTAATAAAATGACCATTTTGACCCTCGACTATTTAATTATGTATTATATTTAGTAAAATTCAATAAAATTTAAATGTGTCAATTTAAAAATAAAATAATTTTATTTAACTTTTTATTGATGTTTTATTTATTTAATTTTTTAAAATAAATTTTTATAGATATTTTATTGATGTTTTATTTTAAAATTTTGTTTATATTTTTTTAATTTCATTATTTAAATTTTAATAGATGTTTTATTTAATTATTATTATTTTTAAAAACAAACTTATTTTAAATTTTAATTAAAAAATAGCATATATTTTTATTGATATTTTATTTATTTTATTTATTTATTTTTTTTAAAATAAATTTATTTAATTGTGTAAAAAATAAAATAAAATAAAATTTGATTTAATCTAGCTAAAAATAATTAAAATATTAAAGATATGTTTAATATTGCTATTACTTAGTAAACAATTGAAAAAGGGTAAAATAGTCTTTTGTTCATTTATCTTATTCAGTCCGTCCAACCAAACATTGAATTCATTAAAAATAGTCATTTCCAGACATCTAATCCTATGAGAAAACAAACACAGGATACATATCCGATCCAACCAAATAGTCCGCGGGATTCACAGTCCCAGGATTCAAGTTCAATGGATTCTAATCCCCCTTATCCAGTCCGTCCAATCAAACACATCCTTATGTACTAGACTATATTCATACATATACAACTTATTTGTTTCATTGCACTATATTAAGTATAAATAGTTCACTTTGTTACTTCAAGAGGTTTTGAATTTTACATTTCTTAACTTCATATTGGGAGTGTGGTTTGTAGGGTCTTGTATTTCCTTAATGTATACTTGTTCACTTTTTATTTGGATCGAAATTGACAGGCATGAAGCAAAGTTCATCCGAAAAATTGTTAAAGAGGTTTTATGTGAATTGAAACATACATTCCTAAATGTTGCTGTGCACCCAGTTGGAATAGATTCTCGTGTTAAACACATAAAGTCGTTGTTGAGCATTGGATTAGATGATGTTCACATGATTGGGATATACGGCATGGGTGGAATAGGCAAAACAACCATTGCAAAAGCTGTGTATAACCATATTTTCCTCCAATTTGAAGGGAGTTGTTTTCTTGCAAATGTTAGAGAAGTTTCAGGACAACTCAATGGCCTAGTTCAATTGCAAGAACAGCTTCTTTTTGAATTATTAGGGATAAAGAATCTAAAGATTGGCAGTGTTGACAGAGGAATTAATTTGATGAAAGAAAGGCTCCATTCTAAAAAGGTTCTCATTGTTCTTGATGATGTGGACCAATTAAGTCAATTAAATACCTTGGTAGGACACTGTGATTGGTTTGGTGGAGGTAGTAGAATCATCATAACAACTAGAGATGAGCACTTATTGAAGGGACCGAAAGTTGATGAAAGATACATGGTTAAGGAATTGAATCATGAAGAGTCTATGCAGCTTTTCAGTTGGCATGCCTTTGGCAAAACCAATCCATTAGAAAATTATGCAATCTTGCAAATGATATAGTACGTTATGCTAGGGGCTGCCACTCGCTCTTGAAGTTTTGGGTTCTTATTTGTTTGGAAGAAACATGGTAGAATGGAAAAGTGCATTTGATAAGTTGCAACAAATTCCTCATGAGAAAATTCAGGAAAAACTCAGGATAGGTTTTGATGCACTAGATGATAACATAAAGGATATCTTCCTTGATATTGCATTCTTTTTCATTGGAATGGACATATGCTATGTCATTACTATATTGAATGGTTGTGGTTTCTTCGCAGAAATTGGAATTAGTGAATTGATTAGTAGATGTTTACTGAGAATTAGTGAAAACAATGGGTTGATGATGCATGATCTACTTAGGGATATGGGAAGGGAGATTATTCGTGAAAAATATCCCAAGGAACCTGAAAAGCGTAGTAGATTGTGGTTTCATAAAGATGTATGCTATGTTCTCAAAAAAAACAAGGTAAGAGTTGAATCTTAATTCTTTCTAGTGAGTTGGTAAGTTTTAGGCTTGGAATGCTAATTTCAATTATTTTATAGTCTTTTTTCCTTCTAATTTTCTATTTTGTTTTAAATATTACTATTTTAGGGAACGGAAGCAGTTGAAGGTGTGAGCCTGATCCTACCCATGTTGAAGAAGATACAATGGAGTAATAAAGCATTTGCTGGGATGCCTAAGTTAAGACTGCTTCGAATAAATCATGTGCACCTCTGTGGAAATTTTGAACATCTATTTGAAGAGTTAAGGTGGCTCTGTTGGCATAACTGCCCATTGGAGTATTTACCATCCAATTTTCATCCAAAGAAACTTATTGTTTTAGACATGCAATTCAACAGATTTAAAACACTCTGGATAGATGGCAAGGTATGACATTCTTGGCAAATTCATTGTTGTTGATAAATTATGTAGTGCATCATGGCGAAATTTTTTTTTTTATATAATTTTGTATATTTTTCTTGGTTTAACAGCACTTCAAGAGTTTGAAAATTCTAAATCTCAGTAATTCCAAATGCCTAACAAAAAGCCCAATCTTCTGCGCACTACTGATGCTTGAGGAATTACTGCTTGAAAGTTGTACAGGTTTAATGGGGCTCCATGAATCAATTGGACTTCTAGATAAACTTGTTCACTTGAATTTGAAAGATTGCATGAACCTCAGGTATCTTCCAAGTAGTATCTGCAAGTTAAAGTGTGTTAAACTTCTAAATCTCACTGGTTGCGAAAAACTAGAGGAGTTTCCAGAGCACTTGGGACATATGGAAAGCTTAACAGAGCTTCTTGCAGATGGAACAGCCATTAAACAACTACCTTTCTCTATTGGACTACTGAAGAATCTTAGGAGCTTATCGTTGAAGGGATGTAATAGGCAATTGACAACTAAATCCTGGTTTTCTCTCATTTCATCTTGGGTTTTACCGAGAAAAAATCCAGACTCCATAAGATTGTTACCATCCTCTGTTTCAGGTTTGTGTTCCTTGACAAAGCTAGTTCTCAGTGATTGCAATCTGTCTGAAGGAAATTTTCCAGCTAATATTTGGAGTTTATCCTCATTGCAAACCTTGGATTTAAGCAATAACAATTTTCGTAGCCTACCATATGGCTTCAGCCATCTATCCAAGCTAGAATACCTTCAATTGAGTAACTGCACGAGTCTTCAATCTATCTCAGATCTTCCTCATAATTTATTGGAATTATATGCTTATAATTGTGCATCACTTGAAAAAATATCCGATCTATCAAAACTGAAGACTCTAATAATGAAGTTGAGTAGCGACCGCCGATTTGAATTTGGGCATAGTCTTTCAAATTGTAATAATGATGGAAAGGAAGAACCTCATTGTTTTGAAGGTGCACGACTCATTCCCTTGGACAAGCTCAACAATATGTGTGGAGGACTCAGTCCCTTGGACAGGCTCAACAATTTTCAAAATCCCCTTCAGGTCTCTCTCTCTCTCTCTCTCTCTCTCTCTCACACACACACACACACACACACACTCTCTCTCTCTCTCAAGTGCAATAATTTAGCAAGAAAAAGTCTTTGAAAATTAAGTGAAATGTGTGAAATCAAATTTATTTTGGATGTGACCTATATAATACCAAAGGAGGGGGATTCCATCCATTCCAGATTATATGGACAGGAGGACGCTGTTTATGTCTGAAATCAACCATTGGGTTCACCATGAGTTTCATTTTGATAATCTGAATATTTCATTTTATCAGATATTGTGTGTTTCATTAAAAAAAAGAAAAAATCAATCCATAATATATTCAATTCATCAAATTTGTCACAAAAAAATGGATGACAATTGTGTTTTTAAAAATAAATAATATTTTTTTTTTTTGTGACAAATGCAATAAATTAAATAGATTACGATTATCAAACCGATTTAATTTTTGTGTGAATGAAATAAATGAAGTGCTTAACAAAATTAATAGTTCAATTATAGAAACGAAACTTGTGGGTCCCATGGACCTAAGAGCATCTCCAATGGAGGCTCTATATCTTCAAATATAGAGGATCCTGTGAAAAAATTCACTCCAACCCATCCTCTATACCCTCCTCCATTTGGGAGGATGGATGTTTCATCCTTCAAATTTGAAGGGAGTACGAAAAATGAAGGATTATCTCTATAACACTATTCATATTTTTTAAATACCAATTTTGTCCTCAAGCCCTTTTGTTTTTAAATTTATATACCAATTATATCCTTTTGAATTTTTTGTTATATGCTATAAAATACAAATAACTTTTAATATGTACATCTAAATTTTTAAAATTTGATATCATTAAAAATATTAAAATTATATCTTTAAAATGAGTTTAATATTAATTATATTTAACAAAAAATTAAAAATCAACTTCTGTTAAAGTATCCTCTTGGTGAGAAGTTAATGTTAAAATGAGTCTAATATTAAATGTATTATGTGTATAAGTTAATGTTTAAAAAAAAAAAAAATTGGCTCTTGGTCGGCCGGACGTCCGGCCGGACTTCCCAGCGGATGTCTGGTAGCACCCAATCCACGCATTGCTGTAAGGAAAATAGATGGAGGGAAAACTAATGGTGAATTTGGAGGGAAATATTTAGAGAAGAAAATAAAGGTTTGTGGTTGGATATTCACTTTTTGAATATAAAAATTTATTTTCATCCTCTTGGTGAGAGGATTGGGTTGGAGATGCTCTAAAACAACATGGACTAGAGAAGAAGCTCAAAAAAAGAAAAAGAAAAAGAAACATGGACTAGAGAGGAGTTGCTTATTAGATATGGAAAATAATATCTTAGTATCTTCAACGTTTATTTATTTTTTTATTAAATTTGAGTAAAAGTTTTATCTGATATTGCGCGTTCGAACGGAGTAATCTGAGATTTTATCAAACCATCAGTCGGCCAGTGTAAATTTTCTGAAATTTTGAGACAAATTTTGCAAGGAGGTAGTCGATTGGGGGGACAACCCGCCAATCGTCCGGTGCTCATGCATACCGATAAAGTTAACGATTCTTTACATTAATTTGGTTTAAAGGTTTCAGTATCCTTAATTTGATGAAAAATTTGAGATATCTTCAATATTGATTTGGTGATAATGTTGGAGCACTAGTTTTGTATGTTTTTCATCAAATTTAATTTGATGAAACAAAATATGAAACGTTGGAGATGCTCTTACTCTTACTGAATTTTTTACTCAAATTTTTTTACTTGCATGATGTGGCAATAACAATTTTAAAAATAGGAATCACTAGTTTTTTCACTGTTTTTATTACTTGCTACATTAATATTAGACGACTGTATATTACATGTTTATATCATCTTTTTATATCACCAACCTACTTGGAAATATGTCATTTATTTGCATTTATTTGTTAATAATTATCTTCAAAGAAGAGAATTAATCATATGTATCCATAGACGGTGACAGAAAATAATGATAAATAATCGGTCATATATAACATTTTTCTATGAAACTAATTTATTTGTTTTCATTAATTTCTTAATAATTATCTCTAAATGTAGACAATACAATGATAAAAACATGTGACAACATATATAACATTTCTTTTTTCAAGTATAAATAACTTTGACGAGTCTTTTAATTCTAAATGATAAAATTAAAATTTACCACTGTATTAATTTGACACACAAAAAATTTCAAACAATATTAGGGGGATGCAGAATAAACATGACATAATCTTAATTATATATATCACATGAAAAGAGTGGGACTTATCATAAAATATACAGTTTACTCTCAAGTTATTCTACCTATATTTTATGTTATTGATTTTGTAGTTGATTTTGTATCCGCAAATTTATTTTAATTTTTTTATTTTTGTCTAGCACTCTACTAAATAGAAATTCATATGACAGAATTTTCGTCGCAACTACTTCATGGGCAACAATTTCTATTCCGGTGACTTGAGCCATAATTTCAGCTATAAAATAACAGGATCTTCGATATCCTTAGAAGTGCCAATAGTGCAAAGGGAAGACGACTACGTTTCAGGGTTCAATGTGGGAGTTGTTTATTATAGAACTGGGGATGAAGAAAGCTGCTCCATGGAATTAGATGATTATCCATACCTCATTATTACTGATAAAATTAATGGCATCGATTTAACTTATACCCCAACCTTCTTCGGCATTCCTCAGAGTTGTGTAGATTATGTTTGGACAAGCAATATAGGAGTTGAAGAATCTTTTGGGTATAGAATTAAAGGTGGTGAGCAATTCGAGTTTTGTTTTGTTCTGCCGTCACCTTTTAAAGTAAAGAAGTGTGCGGTGGATCTGATTGTCTGTTACAACAGAGGCGAGTTCAACTGCTTCCATGGATTGAGTACCTACTGGAGCAGCTCACATTTTCTTTTGAATAAATATGAATAAATTACAAATATATTTGCTTAAAATCTCTTATAATTTTAAAACTACAAATATTCTATTGTGAGATTTTGCTTCTCCATGATCAGAGAGATGTTCAATTTGAGATATTGTTCGGCTTGTGGATCCACGACTGGTTCACTTTGGTGATTGAGTTATTTTTTTAAATCTCTGTACATAGATCATAAAAGAAAAAAATAATTCAATTTGATTATTATAATTATATAATTTTATTAAGTTGTTTATTAAAAGAGAGACACAGAAGTTACGGAAATAAGCTATTATTTTGAATTTTATTATCTTTCATATAATTTGCACAAGTGGTGGTCATAATGTTTGAACCCACAACTTTAAAATTAATAGGTAAAATTTTAACCATTAACACCACCTAGGAAAATTACTAAATATTTCCAGAGTATAGACACGTGTTTGTACTTCCTAACCAATCATCATTCAATATACCGCCACATGTTTTTTAATCACTCAACACAATACTCTACTTATCTATCTTCTTCACCAATCATAATGTTATAAAATATCACGTGTCTATATTCCGTGATTATTGAATAATTACACCAACACCTAACAGTTCTCAAAAACAACACCTAACATATCTACTAACTGATTCCTCTTGTATTGTAGTGTGTACTATAAAAAAATAAAAAAAAAAAGACAGGACGGCTATAATCTTGCGGCTACACAGAACCACAATATTTCTTGAATATTTTGGGCCAAAAAAATTATTAGAAATATTATCAAATACAAATTCATGAGGCATACAATTGCTCCACATAATTATTCCATGCACCGATACAAAACCGTGTTAAGACCTTCACGTGAAAGGAAAATCATAGTATTTGTCTGTAGCCAAGAAGCAATTTTTCAATGTATTACTCTATTTTTCTCTGAGAATAAGCTTACAATAAAAGTTACAACATCGTCGCTGATAAGGGAATTCACTTGTACAGATTATCTATTTGTTCTTTGTATTGAGCTGCAACTTTGTCCCTCCGAATTTTCATCGTTGGAGTCATTAAACCATTATCAATCTGCATGCGAAAAGGATTTCTTGAAGAAAACTAGATAAAATGGATATGTGAATGGTTATACAAGTGTGAACATTTACCGTGAAAGGCTCATCAACAAGAAGGATTGGCCCAATTTGAAACGAGCACCCAGAAGTCCTGCATGACGGAAAATCTAGTTAGACATTTGTTTTAATTGAAGAAAACCGCAGGGGGTAGTTATCTAGTTGTAGAAAACAATAAAACTAAAAAGAAAGAGACTGGTCATTTTTCCCTCACCATTTCCTCAGCTCTTCATATAATAGACTAGTCATTTTTTCCTCACTAAGTTCAGAGGCATCCGCACCTACAATCAACAACTTCTTTGCAGTCACTAAAATCTCTTCTTGTTTGGAACAATTATAGCTCCAAGACGACGTTGGTCCTACACGTGATTATTTTCAAAGGAAAAGTTACACATCACCTCAAGAGTGGTAGTTTTTTCATAAGTACAATAAAAGGAAATAAAGAGCGAAAAACCCAATTCAAAAGAAAGATTAAATTTCACCTGGCCAATAACAACAATTTGCTGAATTAAACTACTTTTCAAGGAAGCTTCCTCAAGCTCTGATGGCTCAACATTTTCACCTATTTTTCCCAGCACAGTAGATCAGTTAATGAACAAACTTTTGATTGGCAAATAGTTTCGAGGGAACTTTGTTTAAAGAGACCACACATAATTTTTAAAGAAATATTAAAAGCTTTTTCTTTTTCGATAAGTAAGAAGCATTATAATGAATTATCAAATGGATGTAGTCACCACTATTACAATGCCAAACCTCGAAATTTATACAAAAATGAAATTTATTCTTGGTCAACTGTGAAATGTTCACATAAAAAATGCTAACAGTTAAAAGAAGATGCCACTCAGTATAAGTGAAATGGAACAAATTTACCAGTGGTAAGCATTGCAGCAAGAAAGTATCCTTGGCCCAATGAAACTAAAGGCCACATCTACAGCAACTATGTCACTTAAAATGCAAACAATTATAATATAGTAAAAACTTCTAATCATTTAAGAGCATATCAAAGGTGTAGATCTATGATATGATGGGACTGTTTGTTACAGTTTTTGGGGGTGATTATAGCTTATTTTGATTTGGGAGTCTGTGTCCAACAGTTTGATATAGCTTCTGCTTGTAGCTTATTAATAGAAATAGTTTAAATAAGCCGAAAAAAGTTGATTATTTGAAAGCTGGGGTAGGGGTGCTTTTAACTTCTGCTTTCTGATTATCAGCTTTTTACTTAAAAAAGGCTCCACCAAACAAGACCGATATTCTAAACTAAGAAAACATGGCTAGAACTGAAATAAATTTTGACTGCTTGAGTTTCTTTCTTTTTTCCTTTTCTTTCTCTTTCTTTCTTTCTTTTTTTTTTTTCTTCAAAACAAAGATGGATAGATGGAATTATAAATGCAATGAATCAAAATAAGAAAAAAACTGGAAGTTCCAACTTGTTACCAGAAGGAACCTTTGGTCACAGCTTCTTAAAAGAGACGCATGTTAGGTACACCTCCTTATTGGAGTGTGGGACCCAATGGTTTATTAAAAGAGTTTTAATTTGGTTTGGTTTAGGTATAATATATTTTTAATATATTATATCTAATTTGTGGAGACCCAATCCAAATTGGTTACAGCTAGGGTTTTGATAAAACAAACCCTAGAATTAACAATATATAAATATTGTTTTGTCTTTCTCAGCAGAGGAGCAGCAGCATCTTGGTGATCAAATTTCGGTGAGAGTGCTTTGTATATCACTCAATTTTGTGAGTTTCAATTGGTGTTGTTTGTTGCTCTAGATTGGACTTGGTCAAACAAGAATTGGTGCCTTGGTTTGTTACTCTGCTTTCAAGCGGCTAGTTCGGTGGTCGAGGTTGATTTGATTCGTTATTTTGGGTCTTCTTCAACTCTGGTTCTGAAGATTTTGGTTCATCTATTTGGTGAGGTCTTTCCTCTTATTTATTTGTGATTATTTGGAATTCACCTAAGGGTGGTTTGTGAGACTATTCGTGTCTCGTTTGTAATCGTTTGAAAACTTATTTGGTTGATAGTAGAATCGGATTTCGATCCCGTGGATGTACCTTGCATTAAGGGAACCACGTAAAATTCTTGTGTTGCTTTTGATTTAATTTTTCCGCATTAGTTTTTATTCCCATTGATTGATTTACTTGTGGGGAATCACATATTTTCCCTAACAACTAGTATCAAAGCTTATGGTATATTTGAGTTTATTTATTTGTGTAAATGAATGGAGGGAAATGTGGGTCGCATGTCTAGCTCCAATGGAAGCAATTGGGTAACTTGGAAAACTAAAATGGAGGACCTATTATTTTGTAAAGATTTGTATGGGCTAATTGAGGGTGATAGTGGCAAACCCGAAGATATGAAAGATGATGAATGGAAGAGGCTTAATCGAAAAGCCGTTGGTGTTATCCGTCAATGGATTGATGACAGTGTGTTTCATCATGTTGCTACTGAAACTTTGGCACATGATTTATAGAAAAAATTAGAGAGTCTTTATGATAGAAAATCAGCCACAAATAAAGCTTTTTTGTTTCGTAAGTTGGTTAATTTAAAATATAAAGATGGTAGTCCTATTCCAGAACATTTGAATGAAATAAAGAGTATTGTTAACCAACTTGCTTCTATGAAAATTATTTTTGATGATGAGTTACAGGCTTTGATGCTACTTAGTTCTTTGCTCGAAAGTTGGGAGACTTTGGTTGTGACGGTTAGTAATTCGGCACCTGATGGAGTTGTCCAAATGGGCCAAGTCACTAGTAGCCTGTTGAATGAAGAAACTAGAAGAAAATCAGCGGGTTCCTCTCATTCAGAAGCATTTGTTATGAGAAGCCAAAGCAAAACAAGGGGGAGGAGTAAGACTCCTCATGGTCGTGATCAAACCCATGACAAATCAAGAGATGGTTCTTTTCAAAAGAAAGACATTAAGTGTTATTATTGCCATGAGAAAGGGCACATGAAGCGAGAATGCTGAAAGCTCAAGAACAAGGAGAAAAGACATGACAAAAGTGTAGATAAGAAGCAAGAAGACACAACGGCAGTTGCTACCGATGATCTCATGGTTGTTTGTGAAGATGATTGTATCAATTTTGTGGACCAAGAGAGCAATTGGGTGATTGATTCCGGTGCTTCTTTTCATGTGACTTCTCGAGTTGATTTCTTTACTACCTACACCGAAGAAGATTATGGTTCTGGTCGAATGGGTAATGAAGGTTTGTCCAAGATTATCGGCATGGGTGATGTTTGCTTGGAAACAAATTTGGGCTGCAAGTTGTTGCTTAAAGATGTGAGCCATGTTCCTGACATTCGCCTCAATTTGATCTCTACTGGAAAGCTAGATGATGAAGGCTTCAACAACAAATTTGGTAATGGAATATGGAAGCTCACAAAGGGTTCTCTGGTGGTGGCTAAGTGTAAGAAGACTCATACACTTTATTCGATGCAAGGAAAAATTTGTAAAAGTATTGTCAATGCACTTGAAGATGATACTTCTACCGAATTGTGGCACAAGCGGCTTGGCCATCTGAGTGAAAAGAGGCTACAAGTTTTGTTCAAGAAGAGCTTCTACCCGGTTTGAAAGGTACACATCTTAAAACTTGTGTTCATTGTTTGGCGGGTAAACAACATAGAGCTTCTTTTCAGAAAAATGTTACTTCTAGAAAAGAAAATGTTTTGAAGTTGATGCATTCGGATGTTTGTGGTCCTTTGAAAGTTAGAACACATAGTGGTGCACTTTATTTTGTTACTTCATTAATGATTATTCAAGGAAAGTTTGGGCTTTTTTACTAAAAACTAAAGATCAAGTTCTAAAAGTATTTAAGCATTTTCAGGCCATGGTTGAAAGATAAACAGGGCAGAAATTGAAGTGCATCCGATCAGATAATGGTGGTGAATACATTGGGCCATTTGATGAGTATTGTCGCAGCCAAGGTATTCGGCACCAAAAGACAGTTAAGAAGACTCCTCAACAAAATGGCGTTGCCGAGAGGATGAACCGCACCATTGTGGAAAGAACAAGGTGTTTGCTTTCACAAGCTAAATTGCCAAGATCCTTTTGAAGTGAGGCATTGAAGACAGTGGTTGACGTGATCAATTTGTCTCATTCTTATCCTTTGAATGGTGATGTTCCTGAAAGAGTTTGGACAGGCAAAGATGTCTCTTATGAGCACTTGAGAGTGTTTGGTTGCCGAGCTTTTGTTCACATTCCAAAGGATGAGAGGTCCAAGCTTGATAGCAAGTCAAGACAATGCATTTTCCTTGGTTATGGGCGTGATGAGTTTGGTTATAGATTGTGGGATCCAGTCGACAAGAAAGTTATTCGAAGCCGTGATGTTGTGTTTCTTGAAGACCAAACAATTGAAGACTTTGGCAAAGGTGATCAACCGGAGCCAAAAACTAGTGATCTCATTGATATGGATCCATCTCCTTCATCTTTAGTTGATGATGAAAATGGGGGAGATGTGTAGCCACCTATTGAAGATGTGGAGGATGATGCTAATCCTAATGAAGTTGAGCCAAAAATTGAGGAAGATGATCCAACTCAAGAACCGCCACCACAACTTGAGTTGAGAAAATCTACAAGGGACTGACAACCTTCAAGAAAGTATCCTCCCAATGAATTTGTGTTGATTTTCGATCAAGGGGAGCCTGAGAGCTACCAAGAAGCAATTGAGCATGCAAAGAAAGGTGATTGGAAAAAGGCCATGGACGAGGAGATGAATTCCTTGCTTGAAAACCAGACTTATGATTTAGTGAAGTTGCCTAAAGGGAGGAAAATTCTGAAAAATAAGTGCGTTTTCAAATTGAAGAATGATGGCAAGAATCTGAGGTACAAGGCACGTCTTATTGTGAAAGGCTTTGGGCAAAAGAAAGGTATTGACTTTGACGAGATTTTCTCACCGGTTGTAAAGATGTCTTCTATTCGGGTTGTACTTGGCATGGCTGGAAGTATGAACCTTGAAGTTGAGCAACTTGATGTGAAGACTGCATTTCTTCATGGTGATCTTGAAGAAGAAATTTACATGGAGCAACCGGAAGGTTTTGTGGAAAAAGGGAAAGAGAAATTTGTTTGCAAATTGAAGAAAAGTTTGTATGGTCTCAAGCAAGCCCCGCGACAATGGTACAAAAAATTTGACTCTTTCATGATGAATAATGATTTTTTTAAAACCACTTCGAACCATTGTGTGTTTGTGAAAAATTTCCAGGATGGAAAATTTATTATTCTTTTGCTTTATGTTGATGACATGTTAATTGTGGGTCAAGATTCTACCATGATAAACAGGTTGAAATTGGAGTTGAGCAAGTCTTTTGCTATGAAAGATTTGGGACCGGCAAAGCAAATACTTGGTATAAAAATTGTTCGTGATCGCAAAGAGGGGCTGATTTGGTTGTCTCAAGAAAGCTACATTGAGAAAGTTCTTAAGAGGTTCAACATGAATAAAGCAAAGCCGGTTGGTTGTCCACTTGCAGGTCACTTCAAGCTTAGTTCGAATCAATGTCCTACAAGTGAGAAAGATAAGGAAGAGATGCTGAAAGTTCCTTATACTTCACAGTTGGTTCTTTGATGTACGCCATGGTTTGTACAATGCCGAATGTTGCTCACGCCATTGGTGTGGTGAGTCATTTTCTCTCTAATCCGGGTAAAGAACATTGGGCAGTGGTAAAATGGATTTTAAGGTATCTTCGAGGGACTTTGAAGGTGTGTTTGTGTTTTGGGGATGGTAAGCCGATGCTTGATGGGTTCACAGATTCTGACATGGCCGGTGATGTTGATTCTAGAAAATCTACTTCGGGGTATTTGATGACTTTTGCAAGGGGAGCTGTGGCATGGCAATCTAAATTACAAAAATGTGTTGCTCTCTCAACTACCGAAGCTGAATTTATTGCCATTACGGAAGCTTGTAAAGAAGAGTTATGGTTGAAGAAATTTTTGCAAGAGTTGGGTTTGAAGCAAGAAAAGTATGTGCTTTATTGTGATAGTCAAAATGCTATTCACTTGAGTAAAAATTCTATTTTTCATTCAAGATCGAAACACATTGATGTAAGATACCATTGGATTCGTGATGTGTTAGATTCGAAGTTGTTGCAACTCGAAAAGATTCACACAGATGATAATATTTCAGATATGTTGACTAAGACTTTGTCGAGGGACAAACATTTAAAGTGTCGAACTTTGATGAGTATGGTTGATGTCTCCACCTAAGTCGGTAGGAGGAGAATTGTTGGGTATACCTCCTTATTGGAGTATGGGACCCAATGGTTTATTAAAAGAGTTTTAATTTGGTTTGGTTTAGGTATAATATATTTTTAATATATTATATCTAATTTGTGGAGACCCAATCCAATTTGGTTACAGCTAGGTTTTGATAAAACAAACCCTAGAATTAACAATATATAAATATTGTTTTGTCTTTCTCGGCAGAGAAGCAGCAACATCTTGGTGATCAAATTTCGGTGAGAGTGCTTTGTATATCACTCAATTTTGTGAGTTTCAATTGGTGTTGTTTGTTGCTCTAGATTTGACTTGGTCAAACAAGAATTGGTGCCTTGGTTTGTTACTCTGCTTTCAAGCGGCTAGTTCGGTGGTCGAGGTTGATTTGGTTCGTTATTTTGGGTCTTCTTCAACTCTGGTTCTGAAGATTTTGGTTCATCTATTTGGTGAGGTCTTTCCTCTTTTTTTATTTGTGATTATTTAGAATTCACCTAAGGGTGGTTTGTGAGACCATTCGTGTCTCATTTGTAATCGTTTGAAAACTTATTTGGTTGATAGTGGAATCGGATTTCGATCCCGTGGATGTACCTTACATTAAGGGAACCATGTAAAATTCTTGTGTTGCTTTTGATTTAATTTTTCCGCATTAGTTTTTATTCCTATTGATTGATTTACTTGTAGGGAATCACATATTTTCCCTAACAACGCACCTCCTGGTGTGCTCAAAAACTCAAGACAATTCCGACGATATAAATTTGTCAAAATCGGAGCTATAACAAGCACCATAGAGCTTGCCGAAGATTCACCAGAATTTTGCTTGAAATTTTAGTTGCGAAGACATTTGAAGAAGAAGATTGATTGTTGGTGTGCCAAACAGGTTCCCCATCCTAACATATATCGCAAAAATACAGAACCTTAAAAAACCCCACTTCCAATTTGTAATTAATAAATGTAAAATTCAAAACATCTTGAACTTACAAAGTGAACTAACTATATATTTTTTTTTAAATATTAAAAACAATAAGGATAGGATTTTCTAGTTAAAGATAAAAATTACGGCAGCAAAATTAAAAGGATGTTAAAAATTGCCCATTAGCAACATTTTGCAAATCTCAACCTGATAAATTAGTAGCTTCAGAGAGGGCAACTTTCCTCACCTCCACCTTCTCCATCTCATCCACGTAACGCTTTTCATGTCTTCCAAATGCTTCTCCAAAACACCCTGTTTGGTGCCATACATTAGATGGATCGACATCATAGAATATTGGGAGAACTAATTGTCCAAGTGTTTTCTTGCATTCAATGATCTTCACGAGCTCGTCAAGGCACCATCTAGAAGAAACATAGTTTGTTGAGAAAACAACGATGGAGATCCTCGATTCTTCGATTGATTTTAGCAGGGCCGAAGAAAGGTCATGTCCTCTTGGGAGTTCATCATCGTCCATGAAAGTGTGAATTCCAGCTTAAACCAAAGCCGCGTAGAGATGATCAGTAAAGTTTTTGCGGGTATCTTCACCTCTGAAACTCAAGAACACGTCATAGCTCCTGCAAGGTAGTGTTGAAAAAGATAAAGAAGCAAAACGAGAAGAGCCATTTAGGGTTCTTGTAGCAGCCATGGATCAATAATCATCAGTGGAGGAATCATAACAAAATCCACATATAATCTCATTGATGTAATCCTTCACACCATAGCAATAATCTACTGCATGACCTAATTGATAGAAAAATTCCACTCCTACATATACGAGCAACAACCGATTATAGGAATCTTGATTTTGATCACACAAATTGAGTTTGTGTGTAAAATTAGGGCTTTGATTTGTTTATTATTTGGATGTATTTTGAAGGGTAAATTGGGGGAAAAAAAAGGTGTATTCAAAGTAAATTATAATTCTAAATAATTTAATACGATCTACTAAGAAATTAGGCGTACTTAATAATTTTTTTGATGCAAATAGAATTCCCCAAGCACTCCTATTTGATGGGTTTTTGATCTTAAACTATATGGACGGAATCCTGAGAGAGTTAAAATAAAATAATAAAAAAATTTAAGAAAATATTTTTTTTTCTAAATAATTTCATTTTTATAAATGTTTTTATTTTAAAATAAAAAATACATACTAAACCACGACATTATATATATATATATATATTAATTTTATATGAATTTTTTTAGAGCACGTCCATAAATAAAATTTTGGATTTGTTTCGTCTAATTGTCCACACGCTAAACTTTTAAGTCCATAAGGACACGATTTTGATAAGTCATTAATCTATCTGTACAATATAAAACACCATTATTGAGGTGGGTTCTTTCTCCTCTCTCTCTCTCTCTCTCTCTCTCTCTCTCTCTCTCTCTCTATTTCTGAATCTCATCATTTTTGTTCTTCATCATCTCTTCATCCTCCTCCTCCACTTTTATCTCCTCCATTACTCTTTTTTTTCCTTTAGATCTGTTACAGAAGTGGGATTTTGTTAGAATGAGAGTAGAAGAAAGGGGCAGTGGTGATTAGTGCAGGTGAGGAAGGCGACACCATTGAGGCAGATCCAGTGTGTGGCGGTGGAGATCTTAGAGAAGACCACGCCCATTTGGTGTTTCCCGATGAGGGTGTTGCTATTGAGAAAGTCAGGGTAGTCCATCCTCGCTCCGATGTTCGGGAATTTTAGTAGAGGGATAAGTGGGTCGCCGCCGCAGCCACCACCCATTGGAGGCTACTAGCTGTGAAGGATCTCGAAGGCCCTCCTAGTTCATGTGAAGTGACAGACTTTGAGGCTAGCGTCAGTAGATCAATGCTCTCTTCTTCTTCTTCGTATCCGCCATCGCTATCTTCTTCTTCGTGGAACTATGCTTCTCATGAGCTCGTCAAACCTTGTGCTTCAGAGAACAACCCCATTTGCATTGTTAGAAATAAGGCCAAAGGTATGAGATTGCCATGGGTTTGTATATAGAAACTCTGTTTTATTTTGGTTTTTTTTCTGAAATTTTTTTCAATCTCATTTATAATGGTGGTGGTGGTAATGGAAAAGAATGAGGAGTGAGAGATATTTAGGGATATTAAGCTCTGTGAATTTCAACAAATAGAAAAAATAGACTTAGTGAAATTCAATAGATAGAAAAAATAGACTTGGTGAATTTTAACAAATAGATTAAAAATATTAAAATAATTTTGATAGATAAATAAAAAATTAAGACATTTTAATAGATAGATTTTTTCAACAGATAGTTTATTTATAAAAATTTCAACAGATGGGTTTTAATAGACTTTAGACAAATAAATATTCTTATCACCAAATAAGATTTTTTTTGTTGAATCTAATGCCTGTATAGGGTGGAAGGAGGTCGTGGTGGAGAAAGGGAAATGAAAGGGACGGGGAAGTGAAAACATGATTGGAAAAAGGAAGAGTGCAGGCAGCATGAAAAGGGAATAAAAGTAGAAGTATCACTATTAGAAAAAGTACTTTTTGCGATCGTCACAAACCGTCACAAATCATAAAAATACAGTCGCAAAAGACCTTTTGCAATGGCCCATGTGGCAAATGAGGGACGCGAATGTGGGAGTGACAAATACTTTTTGCGACGGCAAAGCAGCTGTCGCAAATTATTTGCGACCACCTAAACTACTTATGACAACCGCTATTTTGCCGTCGCAAAAACAAAGAAAAATACTAACAGATTTTTTGGCGACCATTTTGTTACCATCGCAAATAGTTTTCAATGACATTTATAAATAGTACAATAATAGCTTTTTAGCAACGAATTTTTTGTTGTCGCAAATAATTTTTTATTATAAGAGACTTTCAGATCACAGCCAGGTCTATTGATAAATTCCACTATCAAATGATGAAAAGGACGAATATTGATGGATCACTGGATCACCATTACGAATGAAATGAACAAACAAATTTGTTATAATTCTAAAACAAATACAAATGCAATACAGAAAATACTGAACCTTCAAAAGCTCAGCGAGTTTAGCTGATTCTTCTCTTGCATGTGCCAGACCTCCTTCCAAATGTTCCTGACCACATATAAGTGGAATCATCGCCATTAAATTAAATTTCTGGCATACTTATTGGTATTTCTCCCAGGGACATATATATTGATTCATCATTGCCAAGAATCTCCTGCAATAATCAATACAAAGTAAGTTATTCAGCAGCTATAATTAAGGTAGTTGAGAATTGTATTAAGAAACTTCAAGATATATAAATGAAGGCTATATGTAATAACTTGGTCCTTTCCAATGCCACATAGATATATACCAATATCAGTGTGAAGAACTACACATGGAAAAGATCCCAGTTAAACAAATATCCAGTTTCCAGCTGTTTGTGAATTGTAATCTTACTTCTCTGTTATTAAGGGTCATCTCATTGTGCAGAGAACTAATGTCAGCTGGTACAGAAGAACAATTGGATATTTCAGTTCCAATTAATGCTGAAATCATAAGCCCATAACCATCCTGAACATCACATGACATTGGTATTCTGTGCATGATTAGGAAAGCTCTCCAAGCCTGTAAATACAGTTTATGCCCTGTATAATCAAAAAGTTCTAACTTTAGGAGAGAACTTCAGTAGGCAAGCAAATACAGGATTTAAATAAATCACGAACTTAAAAAGAGAGCAGGAGACTAATCAAACTTCAAATGAAAGTCAGCTAGAGAATCACTTTCCAAATCAATCACCTCAACCTCCTTCCCATCAGTACAGTGGTCCATATTTACCAGATATATATTGCCGTTGTTACTTATGGACAAATCAACATCCGCTGGTGTGGCTTCTTTTTTGCTTTCTGGAATAGATGGGAAAAAGAGAATTGGATCACGAACACAATCAACGTTCTCATTCACTTTAGAATCTTCCATAAGATTAAGATCACAAATCTTAAATGAACCCGGAAAAAGTTGTTTCTCTTCACTTAAACATTAAAAAAGTATGTCATTAATTGGACATATAAGAAAAGCCATGTACTAAAGATGGAGTAAATAAAACTAGTTAAAAACTCATAATATCTAGCATAAAAATTGCTTAATATTACTACCAAAAGATTCAAGATAATAATGCCAAACATGAAGCTAAGTTTATATGCATGATCATATAGAAATGCTAGAACTACAGTTTGCAAGGAGGCAGGGTGTCTATGGCCATCCAAAAGGAAGCTATCTGCAACGAACATGCGCAGAGCTAATACACAAAAAAATAAAAGCAGGGCAAAGGGTCATCCTAAAAGAGTGAAGGTGACCCCAATAACTCAGCATAGGATATTTAACATGACCTTTAAGCATTGAATCAACTATGTTATTCTACAATGTAGGTGTTTGGGAAATGGGTTTTTATGTAGGTTTTTTTAGTTGTAGGATATTATTGGAGAAAATTTTTTTGGTGTTTGGGAAGATAGTTGGGTGTTTTTGTGGTTGGATTTGATGTTTGTGAGAGAAAAAGTAAAATGATTATGGGGTTGGATGTGATATTTTGTTTGGATGTGTTTTTTTTTGGTTTTGCAAAAACTGTCTTTTAGTGGAAAAAATAAAAAAAAAACCCAAAAAAAAATCTTGCCAAACACCACCGATGTAGCCTCATTAGACAGAGAGACCTTTATTATGTACAAGTTTTTCAAAAACCAGACAGCACTGCAACAATAATGTCCAAAAACAAAGCTATAATAACAAAATTGCTACTCCAATGGACAATTTTATGGGATAATACATGAGTGGAGGAATGAGACCTATGTCTGGTCAAATCGTAGCTAAAGGAGAACATAAATGGATAGAAACCAAGAGAAGGAGCCTGGAGCCTAACCAGGAATACTTTCACAACTTATTTCTGCTTCATTAAGATATTCTACGGACCTCGACCATAGCATGTAATAAGGGAGGACATGTATGGCCAAAATTAGGATATTAAAATGAATGATTAGCAATAAAATAAAACATAGAAGTAGATTCATTCTTGACAAGTTCAAGGTCACAACAATTCGTAACAAAATTATATAAAGGAGCTAAGAAGCTTTTATCAAGTGCGATGGATACCAAGTGCCACATTAATAGTACATACAAAATGTTGCATAGAATATTACCTACTGGAAATTGTCTGCACACCTGTGATGGTTTTTAAAATCATATATTGGGACCTGGACAGATTGGACACTTTTGAGTTTCTCAATGCACTCTACAAGCTGTTCGGAATCAAAAGCATCTACACACAAGCAAACATATATTTGAGATTTGCACAAAAGCTCCTGTGCATTCTACTGAATTCTAGTTGCACTATATAGTCAGCAAAGCGGACAGAAAACACCAACAAAGTTTACGTACAAATTAAAGGCCTATAGCAATACTTAATTATAAATTTTATTACCAGGATGATCAAAGTTATATTCATGCACTCGTTGTGCTTCTTCAGTTGTCAAGCCACGATAAAATGAATCCTACATATAAGCCACACCAAAAACATATCAGGAAATTTGAAAGAGAAATTTGTTTTCATAAAGAGTGAGCAATCCAAGCCAATCAACCAGGTTGAAAATTCTACGTGATTCGTGATTAGATCAAGATTAAAATATTCCAAATCCCAATTATTCAAAACACTCAATCTAAAATCAACAAGCACTTACGAGAGTGATTTTAGATTGTTTGTTTTTAGGAATAAACAATAAATCGACACAAACGATTTTTTACGTAGAAAAAACCACAATTGAAGAACCTTCAACTGTAATAAAAAACCACGGGCGAACCGCCACTAATCAATCCACTACTGAAGGACTGAAAGATTACAAAGATAACATACAAATTACCCAACCCAGTCAATTTGTCTCTGAATCTTCTGTAACTCTTTCACCACGCCTTCGTCACGGAACTGATCAATCCTGAAGTTGATTCCACAACTTCTCTTGTCGAATTAACGACTACGTAAAGAATCAAACGCCTTTTGAAACTCTACGTCTTGATCTTCGGAAGCCACCGAAGAGAACTCTCTTGAATATAAAGTATCAAACTTCTTGATGTAAGAATCACAAATCATAAGTTTAGAACTCTCTCAAGAACATCAAGAAAAACTATCAAAACCTCAGAAGAAAACTTCAAACAAAACCCTAGCACACTTAGATCAGATCTAGGAAAAGTCAATCTAGAAAAAGACCCAACCAGCGAATTTATAGAATCTGATCTCGCGCGGTCCGCTCGAGTGTGGGTATTCCCGCTCGAGCGGAGACTTCATAATTTGTGATTCATACAGGCTTCCCGCTCGAGCGTCCATTTCCCCGCTCGAGCGGGGAATCACACCATTCAGTACTTTGTCAGGCTATGCAGAGATGCTGTGGACTAGCAATCCCCGCTCGAGCGTTACTTTCCCCGCTCGAGCGGGGCGACCAAAAGTGAGAAAACCTGGAAAACTTTATGCGATACAAACTTGGTTTTGATTCACGGATTTTGACAACAAAAGGGTCCTAACAATCTCTCCCTTTGTCAAATCCCGGACAAAACCATTCTAAGATAGGTTTCCTAATCAAAATTACAAACAAAATATTAAAACAAGATTCCAAACTAGTCTAAAAACAATATGCCAAATGAACAAACTAGTCTAAAACAATGTGCCAACGTATGAACCAATATGCAACAACCACAACCAACCATGCGCTGGTACAATGAGCCTGAAAAAGATCAACCAAACACAAGCCAACCAAAAATATGTGGAACAGGATTAAGTAGCAAAAGAAAAATCCATCATAATTTAAACAGTATCCATCCACAAACATATATCCAAAAATAGTATTCAAAACATGTAAAAATCCAACTGTACCAAGGAAGGATAACAAGAGAACAACAAGAGAACATATATCCAAAACTGTACCAACCAAACTCCAAAATCTGCAACTAACTCAAAAATCTGCAATGTACCAAATATGTACCCAACTGTATGTATACATATATCCAAAACTGTACCAACCAAACTCCAAAATCTGCAACTAACTCAAAAATCTGCAATGTACCAAATATGTACCCAACTGTATGTATACCCAAATCACTCCCCTTTTTTGGCCGGGAGATAACAAAAGAATGTGGCAGAAAACAAAGGAACAATAGCATCATGGAGCCGGAGGTGAAGGCTGCATCTGAAGCAAGGTCAAGATCTGAGCCAGCTGAGATGAAGACTGTGCCACAGAATCCTCAATACGTTGGGAAGAGGCCTCCAAAGCACGGAAACGAGAATCAGCAGTGGTCTCAAGATCAGTGAGTCTCACCTCAAAGATATCCATCCTGGCCTCAAGATGATCAAACCTGGAGCCAACAGAATGCTCTAGCGACTGAAGCTGACCACGGATGGTACGAACTGGAGGGTGCTGCTCCCCCTCACCAAGATCTCCGCCAGCCGCAGCATCATACTCGGCCTCCTCTGCCATGGCCTCAGCTGCACTAGGACCTGCACTGGAACGACCAGAACTAGAAGGGACCCCCCAAATGTGAGACTAACTCTGGGAGACAGTCTTCTTGGTAAATGGGCGTGTAGGGGAAGCAAACTCATCCTCATCATATGTAGGAACCTCAAATTTGGCTAACAACCGGTTGATGAGGCAGCCATATGGTAAACCAAGATTGTTGCGCTCAAAAGCTGCAACCATCTTCTGAATGATGAGGGTGGCAAGGGCGATGGGCCGGTTCTGGGCAATACACTCAAGAATAAAACCTTGATCTTGCTTAATCTCAGAACTGTGGGTTGTAACAATGATATTGGCACACATGATTAAGTTCAGCAACCTAAATTGAGGAAGAAGTTCATGCTGTTTGATCAAAGACCCGGAAGGCCAAGAGCGAGGAGAACCACACAAAGTCTTAGCAACCTCATCAAAATTACACGTGGGGTGTGATGGACTATAAAAGGATAATAGATAGGAGATCTCGCACAAATCCCTAATAACTCATGGATAAGATCAGTGGTGACTGTGATTTCTTTGGATCTAACCCAGGTCTTAAAAGAGGAGCCAATATCATTAAGACCAGCCATATTACAATAAAATTCCCGGACCCAAGTAAGATTTTGTTGCCCAGAAAACAAAAGAACCTTATCACCTCCCAGGTGATCAAAAAAAGACCGGATAGAAAGTGACTCAAAGGTGGATGGATGAACATTACGTTCAAGGTGTATGGAACGGGAATGGTAAGACTCACGGTATAACTTGGCTTTTTCAAATGACGGGAAACGCTCAGTGTTATAACGAGGGCGAGAGGCGGTCGACTTTCGGCGTTTGTGGGTAGACATGTCTAAACAGGACAAACAAACCCCCAACCCAAAACCAAATAACAAAACCAAGGAAGCCAAGAGATACAAAGCAAACATTAGTCCAATAGTGCAATAAACAGTAATAGGCAACAGTATCAGAATGGAGCAACATAAGACATCCAGAAAGCTATGAAAATACCAAGAAATGTATCAAAACAGGAAGCTATAGCAGTAGGAAATTAAGGCAAACAAATCGCAATTATAAAGATGTGATAATGTAGCAAAATTCCCTGATGCAAAATTCCCTGATGCAAAAACCTAAACAAAATCCTGAATGTAAACAATCATGAGGCCACATGAATGAGTAAACAAAATCCCCAATGGAAGCAGACCACAGCATATTGTAAAAGAAATAAAACCCCCAAAAAGAAACCCAAAACAAAACAGAGCCAGAAACCCAAACTAGAAAACCCAAAAAACAACTAAATGGAAGAGGGATAGACTAAAGGGAAACTAGCAAATCAAAAAAAAAACTAAAACAATAGCAACATTAAGTAAAACAACTCACTGACCCAATGAAAAAACAACTCAAGCAAACCTAACAATCACGAACAAAAACACAAGGGGACAAAAAAAAAACTGACTCAGGGACAAAGAAGAAAGAGAGATGAGATATACCTGCGGAGAATAGAAGAAGAAACCAACCCAATGTGCAAGAGAAGGCAACGGATCACCGAAAAACCCTAGAAGAGGAGGAGTTGAGAGGCAAAAATGAGTCCAAGAGTCGAAGGGAGGGAATATATACAAAACCAGTCCGCTCGAGCGTAAGGTTTGACGCTCAAGCGGGAGACAAACCTCGCGAATGCGCGCTCGAGCGCGAACAGTGAAGATCGAGCGGAAAAAAACTCCCCTCCCAGTACTGCAAAAACAACTGCAAGCCTCAAAACCACACTCGAGCGTGGAAAAGTCCGCTCGAGCGGATAGAAATTTCTTTTTTTTCTTTTTTTTAAACAAAAAAACACCTAGGATGTCCTGTAACAAGCAAGATGACCAGGTGTCAGACTATACCACAAGGACAAAAGAATCCATCAATCATGAGTCCTGAAAATTTGAGAAAAAAGATGAAACACCAGCTCATGAATAAAACAGATAGTATTAAATCAAAGTCACAAGCATTATGAGAATGCATAACTCAAAAACACACATGAGAGCTCACATAAATGATGTGTGTGTGTGCAATCCTTGAGAGCCACAAAGCTAGAGTTAATCCTCGTAGTGATCGGATGGCTGGACCTCCGACACGAGTAACTGACTATCACAGAGAAAAGTCAAACCACTAGGAATCACGGGGTATTTGTTGAGTAAATGCGGAAGCTCCCCCTCAAGAAATGATTTTTATTTATTTATTTATTTATTATTTTTTTTTTTGTGGGCACTCACTGGTGGCATGCACGCTCAAGAGTATGGAGACCAAACCAGAGAAGAATGAAATCAAAATGATGGCCTGGTTGGTGCCTCTGAGTAGCCTTTTCCTAATGCCCGGATATCATGTACTGAGGGAGAAACCATGAAAGTGAAACAAGATGGTAGATGGTTAAGAGACTTAACATCACCCGTGATATACCAGTATAGGTCAATTCCTCTGAAAGAGTACAAGAAACACTATCAGTGGTCCATAGAGAACTTTGATCACTTGTGCGGAAACCCCTGCAACAGTTTAGCTCAAGGATGTGTACAGAATGAGATCATGAAGTAAATGAGTATGGGCATTCAGAATGAGCTATGAACAAAGATGAAAAAGATCTTGTAAGCAACATGAGCAGTGTTCATATAACATTTTGATGCAAAAGATATCAGGACTCAATCACAATGAGATTATCACATCCAAGAACAGTAAGTCAACCACTCACACTCACCTCACATAAAATAAACAGGAAGCAACCTAGTTACTGAGCATTACACCCAAGGTCTTTCTAAGAAACTCAAATCGAAGAATATCAAGAGGTTTTGTAAAAATATCAACTTTTTGATGCTCAGTAGGAACATGTTCCAAAACAACAAGGCCTTCATCCACTAACTCTCGAATAAAATGATGACGGATGTCAATGTGTTTGGTACGAGAGTGTTGGACAGGATTTTTAGAAATGTTTATGGCACTTGTGTTATCACAAAAAATAGTGAGAGTGTTCTGTTCTATTCCATAATCATGAAGCATTTGCTTCATCCACAACATTTGGGCACAACAACTCCCTGCAGCAATGTACTCAGCCTCAGCAGTAGACAGAGAGATGGCGTTTTGTTTTTTACTATGCCAAGAAACCAGATTATTCCCTAGGTAAAAACACCTCCCGGATGTACTTTTCCTATCATCAGCACACCCTGCCCAATCGGCATCAGAAAAACTAGTAATTTCGGCTGTAGTATCAGTGGAAAACCAAACCCCATACCCCAAGGTCCCATTTACATACTTGATGATGCGTTTTACCGCAAGAAGGTGAGACTCTTTAGGACTGGCTTGGTAACGAGCACAAACACCGACACTGAAGGAAATATCAGGACAACTGGCTGTGAGATACAAAAGACTCCCTATCATACTCCTATAAAGGGTAGGATCAACATCAATACCAGAGGAATCTTTGGAAAGGTGAAGACTGGTGCTTATGGGAGTGCGTGCGTGTTTGGCAAACTCAAGACCAAACTTTGACACAAGATTTTTTGCATACTTAGACTGGGAAACAAATATACCTGAAGGAGACTGTTTAATTTGAAGACCCAGAAAATAAAACAACTCTCCCATCATGCTCATCTCAAACTCATGTGTCATGCAATCTGAAAAATATTTCACAAGATGATCAGCAGTGGAACCAAACACAATATCATCAACATATATTGAGCAACAAGAATATGAGACTTAGTATGCTTCACAAATAAAGTCTTATCCACACTACCCCTTTGAAAATCATTATCAAGAAGAAGGTAGTAAGTCTATCATACCAAGCCGAGGGGCTTGTTTCAACCCATACAAAGCCTTGTCTAACTTGTAGACATGATTAGGACATTTAGGGTCCTCAAACCCTTTTGGTTGCTCAACATATGCCTCTTCTTTTAAGTACCCATTCAGAAAAGCACTTTTCACATCCATTTGAAACAATTTAAAACCAAGAAAACATGCAACGCCAAGCAAAATACGAATGGATTCGAGACGTGCAACTGGGGCAAACGTCTCATCATAGTCAATACCCTCAACTTGTGTGTAGCCTTGAGCAAACCAACCTAGCTTTATTCCTCACAACAGTACCATTCTCATCAGATTTATTTTTAAAGATCCACTTGGTACCTATCACATTCATGTCTCTAGGTCTGGGAACAAAAGTCCAAACTTTGTTACGTTCAAATTGACCTAATTCTTTATGCATAGCATTGACCCAACTATCATCTAGCAAGGCCTCTTTAAAATTCTTAGGTTCAATTAATGAAACATAACACATATGTGATACCTCATCCCGAATCTATCTTCAGGTTTTCATTCAATCCGAAACACTTCCAATCACCTGTTGAGCTGGATGATTCAGTTTCACCTTTGCTGATGGTTTAAGTTCAGGACTTGAGGTAACAGGAGCAACAGGAGTGATGTCCCTTTGAGCACTCTTTGGACTTGAACTTACCTGTGAGGATGGTGCTGTAACAATGTCTTGTGATTGAACCGCAGCATCTCCTTGATTTTGTGGTTCAGTATCCAAGATTAGAGACTCACCATTGTCATCCTCATTTGTTGCTGGAGTAGGTGAACCTGTGTCATCTATAACCACATTGATAGATTCCATTAATGATGAAGTTCGCAAGTTATAGACTCGAAAAGCCCTACTGTTGGTTGAATACCCTAGAAAAATACCTTCATCACTTCGGGAGTCAAATTTGCCCAAGGACTCTCTATCTTTGAAGATATAACACTTACTCCCAAAAGTTTTGAAGTATTTTACATTAGGTTTCAAACCCTTCCACAATTCATAAGGAGTTTGTAAAGTGCCAGGCCTTAAATACACGCGATTTATGACATAAACAGCAGTATTTAGGCTTCGGCCCAAAACTTGGAGGAAGACTCTTACTAAGGAGCATGACCCTAGCCATTTCTTGAACAACTCTGTTCTTCCTCTCAACCACTCCATTTTGTTGTGGAGTAATAGGTGCAGAAAACTCATGCTTAATTCCATGCATATCACAAAAATCCGAAAACGAACTATTTTCAAATTCACGACCATGATCAGTTCGGATTCTTATGATACGCCCAATAGAAACACCCTGTTCATTTTGGATTTTAAGGACTAAAGCCTGGAAAGCATTAAACGTATCAGATTTTTCCCTTAAAAAATTTACCTATGAGAATCGAGTAAAATCATCAACAGTTAAAAAAATGTATCTTTTACCTCCAATGCTTTCAGTGCGAGTAGGACCCATTAAATCCATGTGAACCAATTCAAGAGGACGTTTGGTTGTAAAGCTGTTCACCTTTTATGAGGAGCACGGGTTTGCTTGCCAAGCTGACATGGTCCACACACATGGCTCAAATTCTTACCCAGTTTAGGTACTCCTCTCACAAGCTCTTTGTTAGCTATCTTAGTTAGGTCTTTGAAATTCATGTGACCTAATCTTTGATGCCACAAGTCAATGTTACTTATGATGGCAGAGTGACAAGTGAGATCATTAGTAGTAAGAATCCCATAGCAGTTATCAGATGTGCGAACCCCATGTAGGACAGTATTTCCCTTTTTATCCAAAATTTCACATTTATCTTTTGAAAACAGTACTTCATGATGGGAATCACACATTTGACTAATGCTCAAATGATTTGCTTTAAGTCCATCAACAAGTAAGGCATTATCCAGCTTGGGAAGACCAGCAACACTTATAGAGCCCTTACCAATGACTCTAGAAGTGCCGCCATCTCCAAAGGTAACAATTCCTCCTTCATATTTTTCAAGAGAGGTGAAGTAGGATTTGTTACCGGACATATGGCGAGAGCACCCACTATCAAGATACCACATGTGTGAGTCACGTGCTTTTAGAGCAGTGTGAGCAACAAAACAAGTCAAATCATCTTTCTAACCCAAATCTTTTTAGTCTTGGTGTTCTGCCTAGACATGTAAGGTTGTCTCCTAACCCAAAAAGTATTAGAATTTCTACCATTTTGAGACACCTTACCAAACAGTTCAAAACAGTAAGGACGAATGTGGCCATACCTACCACAGTGATGACAAATAAAAACAGGTTTTACCTCCCTTTTGTTGATCTTACCTGCTTTTGCTTGATGAAGAGAAGGATCAACCTGGTCTACCTTCAATTTTCCCTTTGCTTGAGTCTTCAAGTTATGTGAGGTAGAGGCATGTCCCTTGTGAGCTGTCGCACCATAGCCTAGTCCTCTTTTGTCAGAACCCATTTGTTGAGACCCGAGTATGTCTTCTAGAGATCTGGAACCTTTGTTCCACATGGCAATTGTTGCTCTAGCAATACGAGTTCTTCATCTTTCTGACTGACTTTCTCTTCCAATGCAGCTTGTGACAACTCAAGACTTTCAAGCTTTTCTTCATATATAGAATACACCTTCAGAAGTTCATTCCTTTCAGTTTCACAGGATAGAAGTTTTCCACATAAGTCTTGCCTGTCACTTGAGATCTTGATGACATTCTATTTTGCTGTCAAGAGTTCTCCTTTGAGCCGGACATTCTCACTCTCACATATTTTGAGCTTGAGAGAGAGTTTGTCGTTGGTTTTAGACAAATTCAGAGATTCCTCGTACAGCTTCTCGTAAGCTTGTTGTAGTTCATCGCCATTAATCTCATCAATGTCTTCAGATGTTTCATCATCCTCTCTTTGCTTCTCATTCTCCTTGACCTCATCTAATCTAGCAACCAAGGCAGACACATTGCTGGATGGAGGTGGAGGTGAATCTCTTCTTTCATGGAATTGGCTCAGAATTTCCCATGCATCTTTAGCCTTTGTGCAGTGAATAACCTGTTGTTGTTCTTCATTAGAGATTGCTCCACGAA
>JAPPVO010000943.1:0-25590 GCA_030407325.1 Camellia japonica | reverse complement strand
GGCCCAATCATTCATGTCAATCGGCCTTCTTATATCAATCGACCTTTAGCCCAATCATTTATCAATCGGCCTTCGGCCCAATCATCTATCAATCGGCCTTTGGCCCAATCATTTATCAATCGGCCTTCGGCCCAATCATTTATCAATCGGCCTTTGGCCCAATCATTCATCAATCGATTGTCCATAATTCAAACTAGCAAACTTATAAGGAAATAAGCAATTGGACAATTGACAAGCTTCAAAATATCGATACTACTCACTGTGATTGGCTTGTGGATTTGCCCTGGAGCTTGACCCTACACATTCCATGAATACAAAAGGGTCACAAATAATTCAATCCGTTTTTAATTCACATATTCCTCTTTAGGCTTCATTCTTATCTTTTTAACTCAATTACAATGCTCAATGTATGCCTAAGAGTGTTCACAAGTGAAAGGGAACGGAAAACAGAACACAAAATGCATTTTCAAAATTCCAGAAAATAGGGCCCCCGCTCGAGCGTGGACTTCCCCGCTCGAGCGGACCCAAGAGGCCTGCAAAAGTACTGGTTATATCAAATTCACGCTCGAGCGTGAACTCTACCGCTCGAGCGGAATGCCTGTCTATATAGATCCCCGCTCGAGCGTCAACTTCCCCTCTCGAGCGGGCACCATGTCTGCAAAATATGTTGGGAGCATGAATTCCCCGCTCAAGCGGCGGTTCCCCCGCTCGAGCGGACACCATAAATTCTGGGTTTTCCAGAATGGTTCCCTGAGTTCATTTTCGACATTCAATCAATTTTTCTTGCATGCTATGACACAAATCTCACATATACACATGCTAACATGATACTAATGCAAGATTACAATATTAGGAAGCCCAATTTCACAAATTAACCATATGCATGCCCCAAAATTAACTCCAACTCATGCATTCAAGGTTCCCATTTTAAATAGACAACATGCATGCCCAATTTGACTTCCATTTCCACTTCTAATGATGCAACTAGTGCTTCTTCCCATGAAACTCAACAAAACATGCTTGCATGTGGGATTACACTTCTAATCTTTCAAAATTTACAATTCACATGCTAGATTTTGTGATTCCATAGGTGCTCTTTACATGCTTGCACATATCAAGCCTCAATTCAACAAAACCAATTCAATTTCATCATTCTCAATTACATTCATGTTCTTGATCATCAATCAACTCTAAATTTACAAGATTACTCACCAAGGAGCTTTAATCTCCACAATCTATGGTTGATCTTAGTGTGCCTTCAAGATCACCAAGCTTAAATGATCAAACTTCAATTTTTGAGCTCCTTCTCTCACTATGGCCGGCCCTCTCCATCTCACAATTGCAAACTCAGATTTTTGAAGTCAAAGGAAACAAATGAGGGTGTGTATGGCCCTGATATGGCTCCACTAAGCCATTATTTTAATGTTAAACAATTGGGCACTTAATTCATTAATTTTATCGATTTAATCTAATCCGAATCAATTTCCAATTAAATTTCACCGTAGGCTCTAAAAATTACGCTAATCACAATGGCGCAATCAATTTCGAGTTTTGTGGCCGATAAGGCCTTCAATTTAATTTCCAAAGCAGATAATCAAACAGATATTCCTACGGTGAACAGATAGGAATTCAAAACCACATATTTTCACATAATGGCTCACAAAATCATATCAAAACACATAATCACATTCGTATTAAGGACCAATTAGCATACTACAGAACAGGGGTATCACATTGTCACTATGGACTTCGTTATGGGTCTTCCGAGGACTCAGCGGGGAGTGATGCTATTTGGTGGTTGTAGACCGGTTGACTAAGTCGGCGCACTTCATTCCTATGCGCGTGAAAGATTCCGTAGATCATCTTGCCGACTTGTATATTCGAGACATAGTGAGGTTACACGGGGTCCCAGTGTCGATCGTCTCAGATAGGGATCCACGTTTTACTGCTAGGTTGTGGCAGAGTTTACAGAGTGCCTTGGGTACTAGATTGACCTTTAGCACGGCTTATCATCCTCAAACTGACGGGCAGTCCGAGCGTACTATTCAGATCCTTGAGGATATGTATCGAGATTGTGTCCTTGACTTTAGTGGGTCGTAGGAGAGACACTTGCCCTTGCTGGAGTTTGCCTACAACAATAGTTTTCAGTCGAGTATCGGTATGGCACCGTTTGAGGCCTTGTATGGCCGACCTTGTAGGTCTCCGGTTTGTTGGGCCGAGGTGGGTGATGCACCTTTTTTGGGCCCGGAGTTGGTGAGGGAAACAACGGAGAAAGTTGAGCGTATACGTAGGAGGCTTGTTACAGCCCAGAGTCGTCAGAAGAGTTATGCCGACCGTAGGAGGAGGCCTTTGGTATTTGAGGTGGGTGATCATGTCTTCTTGAAAATATCACCTAGGCGGGGTTTGATGAGGTTTGGTAAGAGTGGGAAGTTGTCCCCTTGGTTTATTGGCCCTTTCGAGATCCTCGAGAGGATTGGCAAGGTTGCCTACCGGTTAGCTTTGCCGCCGCAGTTGTCCGGAGTGCATGACGTGTTTCATGTTAGTATGCTTTGGAAGTATGAACCAGATCCGTCACATGTATTGGATTGGACCGACTTAGAGGTAGATGAGGATGCCTCGTATGAGGAGAGACCGGTGCGGGTCTTGGATAGGAGGGATCAAGTCTTGCGAGGCAGGACCATTCCCTTGGTAAAAGTTTTGTGGAAACATTACAGAGTGAAAGAAGCCACTTGGGAACGTGAGTTGGAGGTCTGTAAGAAATACCCGGACTTGTTTGTTAATGTTTAACCGTGTATGGGGAATTTTGTTGTATTGATAAACTTTAAGAGTATTGAATATGTCTTAAGTTGTAAAACATTGTATATGTTTCGGTTTATGGAGGTATTATTGTATATGCCTTGAAAATGGAAGTTTATTTTAGCATTGTATATGTTAAATGTGTTGTAGAAATGCAAATATATTATTGGCACTGAATATGTTATGGAATTGTGAACCATGTACATTGAGAATTGTTGGATTTGAAAAAGATGCATGTCGATAATGCATGTTGGAACATATATTGTAAATTACCTCTTGAATAGAGATGGGATGACCGGTAATGGGTCAGATTGTGGAATGTTGAATTGTAACATTGTTGGAAATTGAGAAAAACATGTTTTTGAAAACTCATACCTAATTTCAGGGACGAAATTCTTTAAGGGGGGAGGTTATAGCGATCCCGGTTCTTCCTCCTTTGGTTGTTGTATCCGAACTTAGGTTCCGTGGAGTTGGTTGTTGTATATATCTGATTTCCGTCCTTCAATTCCTTGTTTGAGTTTTAGGATGTGTTGGGCAGGTTTGTAACAGGTTGGTTGTGTTTGGGAACAAATAGTTGCTGCCCAGATTTTGGTGTCTTCGCTCGAGCGAGGCTTTTGTCGCTCGAGCGAGCTCCTTGTTTTAGATCCTTCACTCGAGCGAGAGTTGGGTGTTGTGCCTGGTGGCTCGAGCTAGGGTTCCTTCGCTCGAGCTTGCGTCTGCGTCTCTTTTTGACCTGATGGTTGTGATTCTTGGCTCGAGCGAGCTTTCCTTCGCTCGAGCGAGCGAGCTGTATGTTTTGGGTTTCTTCGCTCGAGCGAGCTTTTCTTCGCTCGAGCGTACTTCTGGGTTACAAACCTGAAGCTTCGAATTGTTGGCTCGAGCGAGGCTTTCTACGCTCGAGCGAGGTATCTTTGTGTATGGTCGCTCGAGCGACCACTCCTTCGCTCGAGCGAGCCTCTGTTATATCAATACACAGCAACGAGATTTCACTTCACTTTTTCATCTCCTCTTTTACACAAACCCTAGATCCGGCTCTCCCTCTCTCTCTACATACCTTCTCTCTAGGGTTTCATCTATTTTTAGTGATCTTCTACCCTAATCTTTGTAAGAAAGATAGAGGGTCGCGAGGGCTTCACTTTAATCTGAAAAGTTATGGATTTGGAGCACTTTGGGTTTTCACCATCCTCTCCTTTGGGCTTCTAATTTCGAGGTAGGAATACCCTACTCCATCTTATGAGTTTTGTCATAAATTTTGGTCATTTTGATTAGTTGGTGTTGTTAGGTAATTTTGGGAAAAGTTAGGGTTTGATTCTTAATTTATAAAAGGGGGTTTTCAAAATGTTAAATTCCATGGGTATATGAGACCTTAGAAAATAAAATTATTTTGTTATATTGATGAAATTGAACCTTAAGATTGATATTGAGAATTAGGGAAAAATGCCCTAACTATGTGATAAATTAATTTGAATAATTAATTTGTGGGAATATGAAATTAAGTTGGAAATTATGAAATTGGAGAATTATAAAGTTGAATGGTGGAGTTGGATAAATTAATCACTCACCTATGAAAATGTTGATATTATATCTGTTTAATGCATTTATTTTCTGTTTAGAAATAACTGCTTTGGGCTATCGGTGGAGGATAGTCTTGATTGTTGTAGATACTGCATGTTGATTAGGGAAAACTGAAACTAATCACATTGAATATGTCATTGAATATGACGATTGGAATAATACATCAAATATGTGTATTGATTGATCCTTGTATATGATGAGTGTTTATATACTTGGAATATGTGTATTGTTTGGGAGGAGATAGGGGATGTACTCCGTGATTTGAGGGAAGATAGGGGATGGACTCTCAAACCAGTTTGGGAGGAGATAGGGGATGAACTCCATTAATACAGCAAATATGTGTATTAAATTGAGGTATTGATACAGCAAATATGTGTATCATTTGAAGTTTGGAAGTGTTTTTAATATGAGTTGTAATCTCATGCAAATTGTGAAGTATGGAAGTGTCTTTATATGAGTTATAGTCTTATTAAAATGTTTGGCCAGGTTCTGAGCCATGTTTATGAAATAATTTGGATAAGTAAAGGAAAGTGGAATGTAACATGGACATGATTGTCATGGAATTGTATGGTGATATAAATTGGTTTATAAGTGTTAACCTTCTGTCAAATGCTATTATTTTAGTCATTGCTCATGTTTGGTTTAGTATATCTCTACTGGGCTGTGGCTCACCCTATATGGGACATCATTTTCAGGTTGAGGTGACATGCTACCTCCAAGGACGTAGCTTGGACGGTTTTTGGGAGTTAAAGACTCTTGAATTATTTTGCTATTTTGGTATTACATGTAAATTCAAGCCAAGGGCTTAATGTGCTTTGAGTTAGTACTCTCTTTTTGTGTAACCAAGTGTTGGCTTGGAAAGTTGTAAGTCCGTTGGGCATTTATTTTTGTTGTCAACATATAATACATTTGTAAGGAATACTCTGATGAATGGAATTAAGTTTTGTTTACTTATGTCTATGCATGTCAATAATGTGGGTTTCCATGTATTATTTTGAGGGCATTACAACTTGATATCAGAGCGTACCGGGTTCGAATACTTTGGGTATGCAGGAAGTGGTTAGTACCACAATGGGTTTGTCTCGCTTGTTAGAGACTTAAATTGATAACATGTTTAAATTGATAACATGTCTCAGAATTTAATGAAAATATATATTTTATACATTTATATTGAATTTATTCATTAAAAAAAATATATATATATATTTTCAATTTTACTCAATAAAAATAAATAAAGATTTAAATTAAAAAATTTAAATTTAAATTAATAAAATTAAAATTTTAAGATTTGATGGGAAAAAATGATAAATATAACATTATAACATCCCACATGGTCAAGTACAACGGAAACGTGGCATCGTGTGGGAAGAAATTGAACTTGGGGCATTTCAAATAATTTGGATAAATTACCAATACATTTTTAAAATTTATTTAAAATATAAATTGTTCTTATGTTTTCAAAATTACATCTTGTTCTTTGAAGTTTTTAATTTTATCATAAATGTCTTTTATCAATAAATCAAATCAATTAATAATTTTTAGAGAAATGAGGGGGAGGAGGCCCAGAAATCTCACCCATGTGGATTCAATCAATGATGAGAAGATTCAATATGACAACGAAACATTGGACGCTACATCTCCTATAGCCAAATAGAGGCATTGTTATTCTGACTTTGGCCTATTTTTGGAAGGAATAATGCTAACGGATGATGTGGTAGGTGAAATTATAATTTTAAAATAATAATGTTATATATATTAATTGATTCATATAATATCATTATTTGAAAACTAAGTTAAAAATTAATTTTTTAATTTTTTTTTGAAAAAGTGTATAAAAAAATATATAAAGATGATGTAATTAAAAAAAATTTAAAGAACCAAAAAATTAACTTTTAATCCAAATGCCAAAATAAGCTAAAGTTTTTTAAAAAATAAACTTATTTGTTATTTTTCATCATGATAACACACCACCTTGTGCCTTCAACTATTTTTAAGCACAATAGCCTTTGTAACTAGGTGCATTGAATATTGTATTCTTACATTATGATTTATTTTTTACTCTCATCTAAACTATCAACACTAATTTATTCATATAAGAAAATGAATACATGAGATTATTTAAAATAATTTAAATAAATATATTATTTATACTTCATAGCTAAAGAACCCAATAATATCTCATAGCTAGAGAAGCAAAATCATCATTGTTAGAACCCTTGTTGTCAAAATCTATGGAAAAACTGTGTTTGTAATTGAGTTGAAATTTTCTAGTTTTGGTCTTCCCGCTCGAGCGGAGTTTACACTCTCACAGTATTTTGCGTGTCTACAAAAATACTGAGTGATGTGTTTTTACGCTCGAGCGTGGGATCTTCCGCTCAAGCATGAACCCTGGTTTGGAACACGCGATATAGAGTCCCCGCTCGAGCGTCCATTCCCACGCTCGAGCGGACCGCGCGATCTCTACTTCTATAAATTCGCTTGTTGTCCAACTCTAGGGTTACTTTTTCCTAGATCTTCTTTAAGGATCTTAGGGTTTCTTCTGAGGTTTTCTTCTGAAGTTTTTTGTGAGTTTTCCTTGATGATTTGAGTGAGTATTAAACTCATTTATTGATAAGCACATATCAAGGAGGTTGATTGGTTATATTCAAGAGTGTTCTTCTTCGGTGGAATCCGGAGATTCAAGCGTGGAGTTTCAAAGGAGTTTGATACTGTGCGTAGTCGTTGATTCGACAAGTGAAGTTGTGGATTCAACTTCAGGTTAATCAATTCCGAGACGAAGGTTGCGGTGAAAGATATACAGAAGATTTGAAGACAATTTGGAAGCGTTTGGGTAATTTGTTTGTTATCTTTGTAATCTAACTTTCTTCAATAGTGGATTGATTAGTGGCGTTTCGCCCGTGGTTTTTTGATCACAATTGAAGGTGCTTCAATTGTGGTTTTTCCACGTAAAAATCGTTTGTGTCGATTTATTGTTTTTCGAAAACAACAATTTAAATCACTTTCGTAAGTGCTTGATGATTTAGATTGTGTGTTTTGAATGATTTGGAATTGGAATAATTAAATCTTGATCTAATCACGAATCACTTAGGATTTTCAATTAGTATCAGAGCGGGTTACTCTTTGTTTTTATCAAAACTATAGGAGTGTGATTTTGTGTGATTAGTGATATGGATTCAATTCGTGAAGGTAACTCGACCCATAGACCTCCATTACTTGATGATACAAACTATTTGTGACAACCCTCACCTCTGATTAGTGATAAATCGTGATTAAGCATGATAAGTAATTGATTAAGGTGAAATCCTGAATTGATTGCATGAGTGTGTTGTTTTAATTGCATTTCTATTTGTTTGTCATTGAATGATCTGTTCATGTTTTAATTTCGGACAGCGAATTGAAAGCCTTATCGGCGACCGATTCAGAAATTGATTAGTGTTATATGCTAATTAGGATTTATGGGATTTTATGGTAGGTTTAATCAAAATTCAATTTGGAATAATTAAATTAGAATTATTAATGTTAAATTAATTAAGCCTAGTTATTTACAAGTGTGCCATTGAGTGGATTTATACAATTGTTAAGACACCACTCTTTTTCATTTCATCTTCTTGACCCAAAAACCGTGAGAGAGAGGGAGACTAGGGAAAATTGAATTCATCTAGAGATTGGCTTGGAAAATTAGAGGAATTGAAGAGGACTTGCAAAATTGGGCTACCATACTTGGAATTCAAGACTTAAGGTAGGAAATTCATTCTCTTAATTATGGATTTAAGTTGTTACATGCATTGTTCATGAAAGTTCCATTGAAACTATGTTCAATTGGTGAATAGAGTCAAGAATTAGTTTAAAGGGTTGTTTTGAGAGTGAATTCATACATGCATTCTCATATCATAGAGTTTTGAAGTTATTTTCCATGAAATTCTTCCATGCATGTCTAGATTATGGTTGTGTTCTTATAATTCATCATGTTCTTGGGAAGAATGGCTCATTTGATCATGTATTAAAAGCTTTGAATTCAAATAAACACATGCATGGCATAGTTACATCATGTTCTTGAAGTTTGGGTTGAATTTGTGTTCAACTGGCATACTTTTGGGCTTTGATTTTATAAACTGATCTTCAAAACATGTTGTATTATGGGTTTCTAAGTGTTTTCCAGAAAATTAGCCCAGAAAAATTGAATTTGAAGCTTTAGAGGTTGAGTTTTGTGCTTGAGGATCAATCTGGAAATTCCAGATTTTTTATCCACGCTCGAGCGGAGGACTTCACGCTCAAGTGTACACTCTAAGTACATGCACTTCCACTCGGGCGTCAAGGGTCACGCTCAAGCGTGAAATGCATATGCCCAGAAGTTCATGTGTTTTGTAGTCCGCTCGAGCAAGGTAATCTCCGCTCGAGCGAGGGGGTCTGAGTCTTACACTCAATCGGGTCGAGCGTCCATCGAGCATGAAAAATGTGCAACCAGTACTTTTTCATGAGTTTGCAGTCTACTCGAGCGAGGGAAGTCACGCTCGAGCGGAGCCTCTTTGTTTGCATGTCCGCTCGAACGGGGAAAGCCACGCTCGAGCGAGACCTATGTTTTCAGCAAATTTTGAAAAGTGTTTTAAAGTAAATTTTTGCATCCTCATTCCATCCTAGGCATTCCTAGGCCATGTTTAAGGCATCTTAATAAGGATAAAGTTATAGAACCACACCAAGCCATATAGGGGCTAAGTTGTTAATCCCAAGTGTGTAACTTAGTGTGTGTTCATTCTGCAACTGTGTAGGGTTAGCACCCGAGGACACTGACTAGCCTGTCTATAGCCCAGTAATCTGTGAGTAACAATGTTGTAAAGATACGTTCAATTATAATTATTTCTGAACAATTGATTGTACTGCTTTCTGAAATGACATTGTGTATAGAATGAATGTTTGTCCTATTTGTAAACTGTACTCATGGCATCCATAGCAACTTATTGTTACTGTACTGTTACTGCTACTGTTACAGAGATCTCTATCAGTTCCAATGTTTGGGACTACTACTGTTTACTATTATGATGGCCATCAACTGACTGTTCGGTCTATTAAGACCTACTGTACTATTTTGCTATTGGACGTACCACGTATGACTGTTATGATTTCTGAATGACTGATATGGCATGACATATGAGCCACTGATTGAATAACTGATCTACTGATACAAAAGACTGTTTTAATTACTGAAAGGACATTCATTCTTAACCTCTTTACACGTTTGTTATTCACTGGGCTTTAGCTCACTGTTTATATATGTATGTAGATGGCCAGGCACCGGACCGAAGCTAGAAGCGTCAAGTTAAGCTCATGTTTTGTCCAGCCAACCATTGTGCCTCACTTTGAGGTTCCGAATCCATTCAAGCCAAGGCTGTTTGGGGTGTTTCAGATTCACCCTTTTGTCCCTGTTTTGTATCGACTGAATAAGACTTGACTGTACAGTTATGTTGAAGGGATTTGGTCCCTAACCTGGATGTTATGTGTATATGACGTATGTATATATGTTTTGGTTATGAATGCAGCTCTGTTCATAAAAGTCTTTTTCCATTCAGACTTTCGCAGCTCATTGGACATATTTTTATTACTGTTTGGCTTTCGCCAGCCCCTTACTCTGTACTATTGTTATTACTGTTAAGCAAGCCTTTGGTAATCACAGATTACTGGCGGTTACGATGCTAAACCCTTAGGGACGAGTTTGGTTCGTGACACTATTCTTATTGGAAAGCTCGTATGAGAGTGTTTTTAAAATCCATCGATGAGAAAGTTTGGCACTGTGTGATCTATGGATGGAGTGAACCTATTGTCACCATTGATGGTATTGATATTCCCAAACCCCTTGATAAATAGGACACAACCGATTATCAAAACTCGAGTTGGAAAAGTAAGGCTCTCAATTCCCTTTTTTGCTCCGTCACACCTGAAGAGTTTCGTCGTATCTGCACGTGTGAGGTAGCAAAAGAGGCTTAGGACATTCTTGAAACGATTCACGAGGGTACTACTTCTGTTAAAAGGTCAAAACTTTAACATCTCACCTCTGCCTTTGAAACCCTTTTTATGCGTGATGATGAGATGTTTGATGATTTCTATGCTAAACTTAGTGACATCGTGAATTCATGTTTCACACTTGGTGAAAAAATCCCTAAAGTTAAAGTTGTTGGAAAAATTTTGAGGTCATTACACGAGAGGTTCCAATCAAAAGTGACAGCCATTGAGGAGGCTCGGGATGTTGATACCCTCAAGCTTGATCAGTTGGTTGGAAACTTGTAGACTTATGAAGCCCACCAGATTTTTAAGAAAAAACAAAAAGATAGTGTGGCTTTCACTAGTGCTCATGAGACTGCAAAAACTCCTAAAACTAAGTTTGATTTAGAGTCTGAGATAACGGCTATGTTTACTAAACAGTTCAAAAAAAATTTAAAGAAAATGAAGCCTAATTTCAGAGACCCTATTTCAAAAGACAAGAGTAATGATAAACCCAAAACTTTTCCACCAAAACTTGCTCCAAAAACTGAAAAGAAGATTGTAAAGGGGCAAGGGGTCAAGTGTTATGAATGTCAAGGGTTTGGACATATTGCCCTTGAATGTCTTTCGAAAAAGAATCGGAAGAAAGTCTACACAGTGACTTGGGATGATGAAAGCGAGTCGGAGCAAGAACCCGAAGAAACTGAATCTGGTGAAGACGGGGATAGTGCCTTCATGGAATTTTGGTCCACTTTCACACAACCTCTTCCGAAGCCAGTGGAATTTGCTCGTGGTCAGAATCTGCATCATGCTCCCACTTTTGAAGGGAGTAATTACTTGTATTGGAAGATCAGAATGAGGGCGTTTCTGAGAGCTTTTGACCCAGGAGGCTGGCAAGCCATTGAAGAGGATGTTGAAAGTGCTGACAATCCGAGCAATTAGAGAGTCCTGATTACTATTCGTGGAGCAATCTCTGATGATGAATAGCAACGGGTTGCTCACTGCACAAAGGCTAAAGATGTATGGGACATTTTGAGCCAATTTCATGAAAAAAGAGATTCATCTTCACCACCATCTATCACATTTCCTGCCTTAGTTGCTCGACTGGATGAGGTCAAGGAGAATGAGAAGCAAAAAGAAGATGATGAAACATCATAAGACAATGATGAGATTAATAGTGATGATCTACAACAAGCTTACGAAAAGCTTTACGATGAATCTCTGAATTAGTCTAAGATCAATGACAAACTCAAAGCATGTGAAAGCGAGAATGTCAAGCTAAAAGGAGAACTTGTAATAGCAAAGCAAAATGTCATCAAGATCTCTAGCGACAAGCAAGACCTATGTGGGAAACTTCTATCCTGTGAAACTGAAAGGAATGAACTTTTGAAAGTGTATTCCACATATGAAGAGAAGCTTGAAAGCCTTGAGATGTCACAAGCTATATTGGAAGAGATGGTTTGTCATAAAGATGAAGAACTCCGAATTGCTAGAGCCACAATTGCTATGTGGAACAAAGGTTCCAAATCATTAGAAGACATCCTCGTGTCTCAACAAATAGGTTGTGACAAAAGTGGGCTAGGCTATGGTAATGCGACAGCTCACAAGGGACAGGCCTCTACATCACATGACTTGAAGACTCAAGCAAAGGAAAAGCTGAAGATACACGAGGGTGATCCATCTCTTCATCTACCTAACGGGGTTAAGATCAACAAAAGGGAGGTAAAACCTGTTTTTATTTGTCATCATTGTGGTAGGTATGGCCACATTCGTCCTTATTGCTTTGAATTGTTTGGTAAGGTGTCTCAAAAGGGTAGAAATTCGAATACTTTTTGGGTTAGGAGACAACCTTACATGTCTAGGCAGAATACCAAGATTCATGAGGGTGTTCACAACGCCAAGACATTTAGCAAGACCACCAGACCTGATTTTGTTAAGACCAAAAAGACTTGGGTGAGAAAAGATGATTTGACTTGTTTAGTTGTTCACACTACTTTAAAAGCACGTGACTCACACATGTGGTATCTTGATAGTGGGTGCTCTCGTCACATGTCAGGTGACAAATCCTACTTCACCTCCCTTGAAAAATATGAAGGTGGAATTGTTACCTTTGGAGATGGTGGCACTTTTAGAGTCATTGGTAAGGGCTCTATAAGTGTAGCTGGTCTTCCGAAGCTTGAAAATGCTTTACTTGTTGATGGTCTTAAAGCAAATCTTTTGAGCATTAGTCAAATGTGTGATTCTCACCATGAAGTATTGTTTTCAAAAAATAAATGTGAAATTTTGGATAAAAAGGGAAATACTGTCTTGCATGGGGTTCGCATATCTGATAACTGTTATGGGATTGTTACTACTAATGATCTCATTTGTCACTACTAATGATCTCATTTGTCACTCAGCTATCATAAGTAACATTGATTTGTGGCATCAAAGATTAGGTCACATGAATTTCAAAGACCTAACTAAGATAGCCAACAAAGAGCTTATGAGAGGAGTACCTAAACTGGGTAAGAATCTGAATCATGTGTATGGACCATGTCGACTTGGGAAGCAAACCCGTGCCCTTCATAAAAAGGTGAACAACTTTACAACCAAACGTCCTCTTGAATTGGTTCACATGGACTTAATGGGACCTACTCGCACTGAAAGCATTGGAGGTAAAAGATACATTTTTTTAACTGTTGATGATTTTACTCGATTTTCGTGGGTAAATTTTTTAAGGGAAAAATCTGATACGTTTGATGCTTTCCAGGCCTTAGTCCTTAAAATCCAAAATGAACAGGGTGTTTCCATTGGGCGTATCATAAGAATCCAAACTGATCATGGTCGTGAGTTTGAAAATAGTTCGTTTTCGGATTTTTGTGATATGCATGGAATTAAGCATGAATTTTCTGCACCTATTATTACTCCACAACAAAATGGAGTGGTTGAGAGGAAGAACAGGGTTGTTCAAGAGATGGCTAGGGTCATGCTCCTTAGTAAGAAACTTCCTCCAAAGTTTTGGGCTGAAGCCCTAAATACTGCTGTTTATGTCATAAATCGCGTGTATTTAAGGCCCGGCACTTTACAAACTCCATATGAATTGTAGAAGGGATTGAAACCTAATGTAAAATACTTCAAAACTTTTGAGAGTAAGTGTTACATTTTCAAAGATAGAGAGCCTTTGGGCAAATTTGACTCCCGAAGTGATGAAGGTATTTTTCTAGGGTATTCAACCACTAGTAGGGCTTTTCGAGTCTATAACCTGCGAACTTCTTCTTTAATGGAATCAATCAATGTGGTTATAAATGACACAGGTTCCCCTACTCAAGCAACAAATGAGGATGAATATGGTGAGTCTCCAATCTTGGATACTGAACCACAAAGTCAAAGAGAAGCTAAGGTCCAAGCACAAGAAGTTGAGACAGCACCATCTTCATAGGTAAGTCAGAGTCCAAAGAGTGCACAGAGAGGCACCACTCCTGATGCTTCTATCACCATAAGTCCTGAGTTCAAACCATCAGCAAGGGTGAAACTGAATGATCCAGCTCAACAGGTGATTGGAAGTGTATCGAATCGAATGAAAACCCGAAGACAAATTCGGGATGAGGTATCTCATATGTGTTATGTTTCATTAATTGAACCTAAGAGTATTAAAGAGGCCTTACTAGATGATAGTTGGGTCAATGCTATGCATGAAGAATTAGGTCAATTTGAATGTAACAATGTTTGGACTCTAGTTCCCAGACCTAGAGACATGAATGTGATAGGTACCAAGTGGATCTTTAAAAATAAATCTGATGAGAATGGTACTATGGTTAGAAATAAAGTCAGGTTGGTTGCTCAGGGCTACACACAAGTAGAGGGTGTTGACTATGATGAGACGTTTGCCCTAGTTGCACGTCTCGAACCTATTCGTATTTTACTTGGTGTTGCATGTTTTCTTGGTTTCAAATTGTATCAAATGGATGTGAAAAGTGCCTTTCTGAATGGGTACTTGAAAGAAGAGGCTTATGTTGAGCAACCAAAAGGGTTTGAGGACCCTAAATGTCCAAACCATGTCTACAAGTTAGACAAGGCTTTGTATGGGTTGAAACAAGCCCCTCGGGCTTGGTATGATAGACTTACTACCTTTCTTCTTGATAATGACTTTCAAAGGGGTAGTGTGGATAAGACTTTATTTGTGAAAACATACTAAGTCTCTATTTTGTTGCTAAATTTATGTTGATGACATTGTGTTTGGATCCACTGTTGATCATTTGTGAAATATTTTTCGGATTGCATGACACATGAGTTTGAGATGAGCATGATGGAGAGTTGTCTTATTTCTTGGGTTTCAAATTAAACAGTCTCCTTCGGGTATGTTGTTTTCTCAGACTAAGTATGCCAAAAATCTTGTGTCAAAGTTTGGTCTTGAGTCTGCCAAACATGCACGCACTCCCATGAGCACCAGTCTTCACCTTTCCAAGATTCTCTGGTATTGATGTTGATCCTACCCTTTATAGGAGTATGATAGGGAGTCTTCTTTACCTCACAGCCAGTCGTCCTGATATTGCTTTCAGTGTAGGTGTTGTGCTCATTACCGAGCCAGTTTAAAGAGTCTCATCTTCTTGCGGTCAAACGCATCATTAAATATGTTAATGGGACATTGGGGTATGGGGTTTGGTTTTCTACCGATACTACAGCTGAAATTACTGGCTTTTCTGATGCCGACTGGGCAAGGTGTGCTTATGATAGGAAGAGTACATCCGGGGGGTGTTTTTACCTTGGGAATAATTTGGTTTCCTGACATAGTAAAAACAAAATGCCATCTCTCTTCAACTGTTGAGGCTGAGTACATTGTTGCAGGGAGTTGTTGTGCACAAATGTTGTGAATGAAGCAAATGCTTCATGATTATGGAATAGATCAGAACACTCTCACTCTTTTCTGTGATAACACAAGTGCCATAAACATTTCAAAAAATCCTGTCCAACACTCTCGCACCAAACACATTGACATTCGTCATCATTTTATTCGAGAGTTAGTAGAAGAGGGCCTTGTTGTTCTTGAACATGTACCCACTGAGCATCAAAAAGCTGATATTTTTAGAAAACCCCTTGATCTTCTTAGGTTTGAGTTCCTTAGAAAGACCTTGGGTGTAGTGCTCAGTTGTTAGGGTGTTATCTGTTGCTAGAGGGGGTATGTATGATTGGTTTTTTTGTATATTTGGATGTTATAATCTCATTCTCCTTAATTCCTGTCATCACTGCATTTAGAAAAATATGAACTCCTTTTATGTTGCATGCTAGACTTCTTTGTTCATTGTTCATAGCTCATTTTGAATGCTCATATCATTGACTTCATGATCTCATTTTGCACACATTCTTGAGATAAACTGTTGCAGGGGTTTCCGCACAAGTGATCAAAGTTCTCTATGGACCACTAACAGTTTTCTTGTTTTTTAGAAGAATTGACCTATACTAGTATATCACGGGTGATGTTGAGTCTCTTAACCATCTACCATCATTTTTCACTTCCACGGTTTCTTCCTCAGTTCATTGAAGTCCGAGCATTAGGAAAATGCTACCTCAGAGGCACCAACCAGGCCATCTTTCTTCGATTTCATTTTTCTTTGGTTTGGTCTCCATACTCTTGGGCATGCATGCCACCAGTGAGTGCCCACAAGAAAGAAAGGTTGAGAAAAAATATATATAATAATAAATAAAAAAAGACTCATTGATTGAGGGGGAGCCTCCGCGTTTACTCAACAAATACCCCGTGATTCCTAGTGGTTTGATTTTTCTCTGTGATGTTTAGTTACTTTTGCCGGAGGTCTAGCCATTCGATCACTACGAGGATTAACTCTAGCTCTGTGGCCCCTCAACGATCACACACACACATTTTATATGTGAGCTCTCATGTTTGTTTTTGAGTTATGCATTCTCATGTTGCTTATGATCATTAATTGAATATTATCTGACTTGTTCATGATTTTGTGGTTCATAGTTTTTAATAAAACAAGTTTACAGGCTTCATGGTGTGTGGATCATTTCATCCCAGTGTTACAGTCTTCCAATTATACTCTCCTTTGTTTTACAGTTCACCCTTCTCTGGTTGAGTTGTTTTTGTTTTTATTTTAATTTAAAAAAATAATAATTTGGAGCTTAATGGTGTTTTGTCCCTGCTCGAGTGGAATCTATCACGCTCGAGCGTGAATTTTTTTCATTCAGCATTTAGTGCAGGTTTTTGCAGTTCTGCGAGGGAGTTTTTGGCGCTTGAGCATCCTTTTTCGAGCTCGAGCATATCCACGCGTGCTTTGGCTCCCGCTCGAGCGTTCAACCTCACGCTTGAGCGGACTAGTTGGTTTAAAACTCCCTCCCTCAACTCTTCAGTTCATTTTTTTTTTCCCCAAAAATCTTTCTCTCTCCTAGGGCTTCTTTGTGATTCAGTGCATTGTCTTCCTTGGTCTTTTCTTTGGTGATTCTTGTTCTTCTTGCACACCTAAGGTATGTTTCACTTCGATTTCACCTCTGTTATTCTATTTTTTTTTCCCTTCTCTTATTTTATCCTTCACTCTTGTTCGTAATATTTAGGTCTTGTTGGTTTTTTGAATCTAGTTACGCAATGTTGGGCTTTGTCATATTAGGTTGTGACTCTAGTTCTGGAATACTGAGCTTTGTAATATTAGTTATGTGATTTATCTGGTTAATTGATTATATTCTTATGTTTTCTTTGATTATTTTGTTAACTGGGTTGCAATGTGTTACATACTTCTATTGACTGGTTGATTTTGCTAGATTTACAGTCTCTTACTAATGTTTTGTTTTCCTCTTTTGGTTTAATTTTTGTCTTGGGTTGGGGGTTTTGTGTTTATTCTTTTGGCTTTTACTTGGTTTAGTCATGTCTTCTTCCAAGAGAAGGAAGTCCATTGCCTCTCGACCTTCCTTTAACTCCGACAGGTTTCCCTCGGCTGAGAAAGCCAAATTATTTCGAGAGTCCTATCCGTCCCGAACCGTTCATCTCGAACGGAATGTTCAACCTAACACTTTTGAGTCTATCCATATCCGTCCTCTTTTTTATCCCTTGGGTAGGGATTTGGTACTCTCTTTCTCAGGTCCTCAAAACCTCAGTTGGGTTCGAGAATTTTACTGTAACATGGAGAGTCTTGATGACATTGGTCCGTCATTCAAGACTTGGGTCCGGTCCAAGTCAATCACAGTCACCACTGATCTCATTAGAGAGCTTTTAGGAATTAGTAAAGTCTTCCCTATCTTCTATCCTTTTCCTATGAGACCGACTTGCGATTTCAATGAGGTGGCCACTGCTCTATGTGGTACATCTCGTCCTTGGCTCCCTGGGGCACTGATCAAACAAAATGAGCTTCTACCCCATTTTCGGTTACTCAATCTCATCGTGTGTGCCAACATTATAGTGACTACCCATAGCTCAGAAATCAATCAAGAACAAGGGTTTGTTCTACAGTGTATTGCTCTCAATTGCTCCATTGACCTTGCTACTTTGATTATTCAAAAGATGGTTGTTGCGTTTGAACGTAACAACCTTGGTCTGCCTTATGGGTGCCTCATTAATAGGCTTCTCGCCAAATTTGAGGTTCCCTCGTATGACGAGGATGAATTTGCTTCACCATTCCAGTCTTTCACCAAGAAAACTGTCTCCCAGAGTCAATCGCATGTTCGAGGGGTTTTTACTGGGGTGGGTCATTCTAGTACAGGTACAGGTGATGCTGCTATGGCAGAGGAGGCTGAGTTCGATGCGGCTGCTGCCGGTGATGCTGTTGGCGAGGGGGAGCAGGCACCTCCAGTCCGTACTATCCGTGGCCAGCTCCACCATTTCGAGCAGTCTGTTGTTTCTTGTTTTGATCGACTCGAGGGCGGATGGATATTTTCGAGACCCGGCTCACGGATCTAGAGACTACTGCTGATGCTCGGCTCACTGTGTTGGAGGCCTCTTCCAGGCGCATTGAGGAGTCCGTTGCACAGTCTTCTACTCATTTGTCTCAGATCCTGTCTTTTCTCCAGATGCAGTCCTCGCCCCAGTCTCAGCCGCCCACTTAGTGATCATTGATGTCCAGACATGCTATTGGCTAGTTCTTTTCTTGCACAGATCTCTTTTATTAGACTACTATTTATCTTGTTTTTTGTTCTCTCCCGGACAAAAAGGGGAAGTGGCTATATTGTTAGAATTTGAGACTATTTTTGGCTTTTATACTTGTTGCATGCATATTGGATATTATTTGTGAATTTAGGAATATTTTAGTTTTTTTTATGGATGGGTATTATGTTTCTCAGATATTTTATATTTGGTTATTTATACAGTTCCACAGTTTTGGTTGGTTTGTGCGGTTGTTTTTTTTTTCAGGTAGATTTTTCAAAGAAATTGTTCAAGATTGCATGGTCTTTGGTGTTTGTTGTTTTTTTTTTTTTTTTTTTTTTTTTGTGGTGGTTTGTTAGGAAATTTGTTAGAAAGTTTGTTAGGAAAATTGTTTAGAATGGTTTTGTCCGGGATTTGACAAAGGGGGAGATTGTTAGGACCCTTGTTGTCAAAATCCATGGAAAAACTGTGTTTGTAATCGAGTTGTAATTTTCCAGTTTTGGTCTTCCCGCTCGAGCGGGCAAAGTGACGCTCCAGCGGAGTTTACACTCTCACAATATTTTGCGTGTTTGCAAAAATACTGATATGAGTGATGTGTTTTTATGCTCCAGCGTGAACTCTAGTTTGGAACACGCAATATAGAGTCCCCGCTCGAGCATTCATTCCCACGCTCAAGCGAACCGCTCGATCTCTGCTTCTAAAATTCGCCTGTTAGTCCAACTCTAGGGTTACTTTTTCCTAGATCTTCTTTAAGGATCTTAGGGTTTCTTCTGAGGTTTTCTTCTGAAGTTTTTTGTGAGTTTTCCTTGATGATTTGAGTGAGTATTAAACTCATATATTGATAAGCACATATCAAGGAGGTTGATTGGTTATATTCAAGAGTGTTCTTCTTCGGTGGAATCCGGAGATTTAAGCGTGGAGTTTCAAAGGAGTTTGATACTGTGCGTAGTCGTTGATTCGACAAGTGAAGTTGTGGATTCAACTTCAGGTTAATCAATTCCGAGACGAAGGTTACGGTGAAAGATATACAGAAGATTTGAAGACAAATTGGAAGCGTTTGGGTAATTTGTTTGTTATATTTGTAATCTTTCTTTCTTCAGTAGTGGATTGATTAGTGGCGTTTCACCCGTGGTTTTTTTTATCACAATTGAAGGTGCTTCAATTGTGGTTTTTCCACGTAAAAATTGTTTGTGTCGATTTATTGTTTTTCGAAAACAACAATCTAAATCACTTTCGTAAGTGCTTGATGATTTAGATTGTGTGTTTTGAATGATTGGAAATTGGAATAATTAAATTTTGATCTAATCACGAATCACTTAGGATTTTCAATCATGAAACAGAGCATTCACAAAAACTTTAATTTAATGTACTAATTACATAACCAAATCATCCAAAAGTCTTCATTATTTGAGTCCACCAGTTTAGATTGCATTACCACCCTCAATTAGACCGTGTAACTCCATTAATGAGCTTTTGCTGTAACTACCCACTGACCTAGGAGTTCGCGAGCTCAACTTTGAATTTCATGTGTGCTTCCTCTTGTCTCTTCTCCAACATCATTTAGTACCGTTAGGTTACTTAACAAAATGGGAAAAACTGTAATGGGAATTGAAACCTCAGGGATGCAGTGTAATTTTCAAAAGAATAAAGCTACACATTTCAAAACCCACTCTCAACATCAATGTTTTACCCACCCAAAAAAAAGCTACACACACAAATTGGAATACTTTAAGGATGAATAGCAATCTTATACAAACTTAATTTAATAATTTACTTTATAATAAAATATTACATAACTTTAACTAAAGAGAGAGACTGAGGTAATCTAGAAAGATTAAGAACCCAATAATATCTTCATAGCTAAAGAAGCAAAATCATCAAAGGTGATTGGAACAAAGGCTTTTGTCTCTACTATACAGGAGCTTAAATTACAACCCAGTGTACAATAACAAATAAAATTACTCAACAACGCAAACGCTAATCCCTAGACATTCGAGGAGTCCTTGCCGGTAGGGCAAAAAGGTCTTCTTCTTCATCTCCTCCGCCTGTGCTCTATTCGCATTGTAATGCAACTCGTGAGCCGACGGCGGAACCCTACGATTTCCGACTCCGGCGATTGATTTTTTTAGGAGAACTTGTTTACTTCGCTTTTGCTTTTGCTTTTGCTTTTGCTTTTGCATTTTTGTTTCCTTGCGATTCTTTTCCTTCTCGTCCCTTGAAGATGATGAGCAAGTGAAGACCTTGAATATCCACTTCTTCGAGTTCCTTCCAGACGATGAAGACCTTGAAGACGAAGCAGAGCCTAACAGTGTTGTCTCGAGAGTTTCAGCTTCTTTGTTCTCAGAATCATCCAACTCCAGAATGCGTTGTTAATGATGATGATGATGGTGATGAGAGGCCTCATTTTCTTCGTGTTCTTGCCATTGGAACTGTGCTGCTCGTAGTGGTGACATCAGCCGGATCTGATCGTTCAAGAACAACTCGTCGGCCGAACTCATATCGCTCGGTGAGAACCCAGAAGAAAATTTGAACTCGAACGAGCCAGACTCAGCATCGTTGGTGCCGCCATTGTTGGAGGAGTGAAGGTCGACGTTTTGTTCGCCATTGTTACGGTTTGAAAAGAGCACTATTGCTGTGAGTTCAAGAGCAAAAATGATAGAGGACCCCCACAACAACAATTCCCACATAGACATGTCAGTGATGAGTGACAGGGGAAAAAAAAACAAGAAAACAACCAATTCCAATATATTGGGGTGGTGGGGTTTTTCGTTTGTGAGAGAGAGAGAGAGAGAGAGAGAGAGTTGGGGTGGGCTTAGGGACTGAAACGAGTCGCTTGTTGGACATGCAATAATTACACAGAGAGCTCTGTGAATGAGGAGAGAATGCATACATGGTTATGCGTTGTGCTTCCAATAAATATTGGAATTCAATTTTTTTTTTAAATAATTTTTTATTTTTTATATATTCTTATTTGGAAAAATTCAAAAATTCCATTTCAAAAAATGTTGCTTCATTTAGTTTTGGATGTTTTCTTCTAAACTAATTATTCAAAAATCCATTCCATTTCAGAAAATTATTTATGGTATGTTGTTTTGGTTTAATTTGGGAGTTTTGGAGTTTACTTATTTACCTTTGGTGTGATTTTGGTTTTAATTTTTTCTTGATGTCGTGTTGAGTTGGTTATGGTATGGTTTTATTTTCAATTTTTTGTGGGGGATTGTGTCGAGTGGTTTAGGGGATTAGTGATGTTACCCATTTGGTGTGGGTTTCTAATGCAGGCCAACATAGAATATGGTCGGGTTTGGTATTGATATGTTACTATTTATGTGTTTTCTCTTACTAATTTGACTTGTATGTATGTACTGTACTCTACTGTATGTAATGGAATTCAATTTTTTTTTAAATTAATTTTTTATTTTTTATATATTCCTATTTGGAATTTTTTTTTTAAAATTTCCATTTCAGAAAATGTTGCTTCATTTAGTTTTGGATGTTTTCTTCTAAACCAATTAATTCTTTTATTTATGGTATGTTATTTTGGTTTAATTTAAGAATTTTGAAGTTTACTTATTTACATTGACTTGTTGGATAGGCCAATAGGGGATGGGCCAACAAAGGTTTGATTTACTTCTTGGCTGCATTATTAAAAAAAAAAAAAATTGCCCCTTTGTTTGTTTTTTTTTTTTTTAAATAGTATTTCTAAGAAATTCCTTTACATTTTCACTTTAACACATTTTTATACAATTTTTCAATACTAACAAAGGTCTTTAGGATTGCTTTCATTTTTTTAATAAAAGATAAATAGATTTTGTTTTTTGAAACAATACTACAAACTTACTCTTATCAATCTAGAATTTACTCAGAAAAATGAATTATTGGTTCAAATTCATTTTACTCATAACCCCACACTTCATCAATTTAATCTCCACCATACAAACACATTCAGGGTAAATTATGGGTTGATAAGAGTAGGTTCATAGCATTTTTGTTTTTGAAATTTAGAAATGGAATTGAGTTAGCAAGTAACTATTTTATTTAAAAATTCAAAAAAAATTAAAAATATTTTAAAAAGTCACAGATTCATATTTTAGTCAAAAAAAAAAAAAAAAATCACTTCCCAAATAAGGGTAAATTTTATGAGTAATTTCATCCATATTTACCATAGGCCATTGGGTAGTGGTTAATATTGGTATGTGCATAAAAATTATATTAAAATATGTAAAAGGTGTATAAAATATGTGAAATATGAATTTTTAATAAATTAGATACTATATTTATTTATTTTTATTAAATGACTCATTCAAATAGAAAGCAAAAGAATTATACTGAGCTTAAAATTCTATTTTACGTACTTTCTTATTCAACTAAATAAAATTATATAAGAAATTGAAATTTTATAGAAAGGGAATCACACACTCTTCAAATTGTGTATAAGCATCTTATGTGTTTTTGTAGTAATTATACATATTTTATTGTTAAAAAATATTATTAAAATATATATAACATTATTACAAAATACTAATTTTATTTCTAAATTATAAATTATCATAACTTTGGCAAAATTTTACATTATATTTATTAAAAAAAGCGTAACATATAAAAGTGAAAATGTAAAAGAATTTCTTAGAAATATTATTTAAAAATAAAAAACAAAGGAACAATTTTTTATTTTATTTTATTTTATTTAATAATGCAGCCAAGAAGTAAATCAAAGTTTTGTTTGTCCAAAACGGCACCGTAAAGCTGCGCAGCAGGAGCTGTTGTAGCGATCCCGATTTAAAAAATTAATTTTTTATTTTTTATATATTCTTATTTGGGAAAATTATTCAAAAGTTCTATTTCAGTAAATGTTGCTTCATTTAGTTTTGGATGTTTTCTTCTAAACCAATTAGTCCTTTTATTTATGGTATGTTGTTTTGGTTTAATTTGGGAGTTTTGGAGTTTACTTATTTACCTTTGGGTGTGATTTTGGTTTTAATTTTTTCTTGATGTTGTGGTGAGTTGGTTATGGTATTGTGTTATTTTCAATTTTTTGTGGGGGATTGTGTGAAGTGATTTTATAGCGATCCCGGTTTTGCCCCGACCTTCTTTGTGTCTCGAACTTGGGTTCTGTGGTTGAATATCGTATCCTTGTCTTGTTATTCTCTTTTAATTCTTTGAAATTGAGTTTTGGGACTTGTTGGGTGAGTTTAGACCAAGTTGGTTGTTAGTTGGTCTAGAACGTTGTTGTCCAGATTTTGGCTTATTCGCTTGAGCGAGGCTTGTGTATCTGCTTCTTACGCTCGAGCGAGGGTTCTTACGCTCAAGCGAGGATTGAGAGTCCTCAGGTCTTTTCCCTAATGCAGTTTTTCTGGAAAGGTGGAGTGCTTTGCTCGAGCAAGGCTTCTTGCGCTTGAGCGTGCGTCTACATTGGTGGCAAACCTGAAGCTTTGCATTCTACACTCGAGCTACGCTCCTTGCACTCGAGCGAGATCATTGTTGTGTCTGGTCGCTCGAGCGAAGACTTCTTTGCTCGAACGAGGACTGCGTATATCAGTTCGCAGCAGCGTGATTTTATATCACTTTTTGGTCTCTTTTTCATCCAAAACCCTAATCCGACTGTCTCTCTCTCTCTAAAATACCCTCTCTCTCTACAAATAACCCTAGATCTAAGCATCTCTCAACCCTAGTCCCTTTGCTAAAGTGTTGGAGCATCTCAAAGGCTTTCCTTTGATCTGAGCAAAACTGAATTTGGGGCATTCTTGAAGCTCTTCGTCATCTCCTTTGGTCTCCTAGCTTTGAAGTAGGGATATTCTACTCTTTAATATGAGCTTTAACCTAGATATTTGTCATTTTGTATAAATGGTGGGATTTGGGAAGATCTGGGTGAAGTTAAGGTTAGGGTTTTGATATTTGAAAGAGGGGTTTTCCATCTTTGGTACAATATGTGTATGAGAGGTCTTGAACATGATATTGCTTGGACATAATTGGTGAAATTTGGTCTTGGGTGTAACGCCCCGAAATAATTCACATGAACTACCCACACTAATTAGCAAACCTGCATCAATTACAACAATTCTTCCATCTTTGCATAGTTAATAAAAGAGTCTTTACAAAAGTTCCACATGCGGATATACATTCAATGATAAGAAAACAACATGAATCTATAGCATATGAAGCATCTATTCTCAAAGCAACAAAATGCCCTTAAGGGCTTACATCTTCCAAGGCAATAGCCTAGTTACACCAAAATGGTCTCTCGGACCCATACATGTTAGCCCTTGGCTTTACAAAAATTACAACAAAAAGGAGAGTCATCTCTCTTCACAAAAAAATATCCACGCCCTCAGTTCGGCGGGATCACCACATCTTTACCTGCACCAAAACCCATAGGGGTGAGCACAAAGCCCAGTAGAGAAATTCTCACAAAGTATATACAGTTATGCTGCTTTTCCTCAACACAAAAGTAAATGAAGTGCAATGCTATGCCAAGGTTAATCAATGAGGAAAAATATTCATTTCAATGCATTGTTTCAAAATCACCATGTTCTCAATATCATCATGTGATCTCATCAATTTCAAACTTCCATTATTAATTCAATAGAGGCGGTGAATACACACTGGTAATCCTAGGCCGATGTCTGCAAGTAGACTCTAAGTACTACCAAACTGTCATTTTTACCAGTATTAACCGGAAGGCTCGACACCTATCCGCGCGGTTTTCTGGTCTTTCACAAGGACACTCCGGCCAACTTAACAATTCATCTACACACCTACTATGGACTCACCAACGTATTTACCCCTTACACATTTTCATAGTCCTCAATACAACAACTATTTCTTTTCCTCATAATGGAAATCTCCATGATTTAGATTCACAATGCACCATAATAAATGAGATAACATGCAATGCAAATGATCATTTCCATATCTTAAGACATTTCTCCACTTTTGACTATCTCTACTACAATGTCAACATTCACATTCTCATATTCTCCTTTCATGTTTTCATCCACAAATTAACATGTTTCATCATCACACATAGTCACAATTTTTATATCTAAGACATAACAAATTAGTCTCGCCATAACCTTGCTCATGTATGTATTGTCAACAATTTAACATTAACACCTTATTTTTCATATAACAAATAATTTTCCATTTGCCAAACATTGATGCAACTCACTCTCTTCATC
>JAPPVO010000942.1:0-39430 GCA_030407325.1 Camellia japonica | reverse complement strand
TTTCTGTTAATTTTTATATACAATTGTTCAATTCATGAAAGGTTGTTCACAATTTTGTGCAAAAATAATAATACCATATTCTGTATTCTCAAGTTCAGAACGTCAAATTAGATGGTTGCAATTCAAGACATCCATGATATTAGGCCTAAGATGCCTATTAATCTCTGCCATTTGATTTTCATAGAAAATTTAACTGGACAATATTGGAATTGGATGTCCTCGAAACTAATCCCAGGACATCCTATGAAACCGGCTCAACTTAAATTTTTATTTATTGTATTTGAGACAATAGTTTGTTGATGTCAACAACTTTATGTTCCGATTTAAAATTGAAGAGATAGATTTTTTTTAACCCAATAAATAACTTTTTCATTCAAAAAATTAGTTTAATATTTTATTGTTAATTTGGTATAAATTTAATTCATTCCACATTAGAGACAAAAGGATCCCATGCCGTACATAGAGATTGTGTTTGTTTGGGATTGTCCCTATATATCCTTTATATGGTGATTATTAAGTTCCATAAGAGGTAGACACAAAATATGACATTAAGTATGGGATATGATTGATTATTGAGCTCCATTAGGTGATGAGATACCAAATGAGAGATTAAAAAGGGTCTGCATTAGTAAAAACACCAAAATATTCTCCCATTATGGTCATTACACTACGTATGTATGTCTAGTGTGATTCCAGACAAACATGGGATATGATAAGATTTAACTTCCCAATCCATGAATATTTCAAATTGGGATAATATATGCAATTGATAATATCAACATCACTTATGACAAGTCTATTAATCAAATATAATTTACTCCATGAAACAAACATAGCAAAATTGAACTAAGACTGTGTTTGGATTTTAAATTTATATATGAATTTGAAAAGGGAAATAGAAAACATGAGTGACAAGTGAATCAAATATAATTATACTTTACCTAACTATTTCATTTCTCTATCTAAATTAGTGATCCAAACGCAGTCTAAATGTTTCTAATAATAGTTGAGAATAAATACTTGTATAGTCTTGACTGCTAGCTTGTTGAGATGCTTAAGTCACTCCTCCAACTCCAAATCTTCTTCTTTAGTTAACGGAATCGTAATAAAATACACACATGTTCTTTAAAGTATGTGTTTCTTGTCACTCGTATCACTTTGGTCCTCAAAGTTTTTAATTTTGTCAATTTGGTCATGAAACATTAATGAAGAAAATGAAACATAACCATACAATATGAAATTGATACTTTAGAGACCAATACGACACAAAGTATACATTTTTAGGACCATAGTAACATTTATAATTATTTTTTCTTAACGATTTAAACATCCGTTTTGAGATTATATTAATTTGACTCAAATTGACAATTTGGAATAGCAAAATGACAAAATTAATTTTTTTTTGATCTACTAAAATCAGTTATTAGTTGTTAGATTAACACCTTTAAAAGTTAGCCTACCCACCTTTTGCAAATTCAACTCTCTCTAAGAAGAGTTGAATGACCTTCCCTAGGGTCTAAGCTCTTAAAAAAGTCATAGTGGTTAATTAGGTTAGGCCTAGTTGATTGACAAAATTAAAAATTAAGGGACCAAAATAACAGCATTACTAGAAGAAGTAGTTTTTGCGACCGCTACAAGCCGTCGCAAACAATAAAAATACAATCGCAAAAGATCTTTTGCGACAGCCCATGCGACAGCAAATGAGGGTCGCAAATGTGGGAGTGGCAAATACTTTTTGCAACCGCAAAACAATAGTCTCAAACTATTTGTGATCACCCAACCTACTTATGGCGACTAATGTTTTACCGTCCCAAAAAGTTCAAAAGATGCCTACAATGTATTAGCGACCATCTTGTTACTGTCGCAAAAATATATATATATATATAAAATAATAAAAATGTAACATTAAGCACTTTGGGAATAGCTATGGCCAAAACAATATCCATTAAGCACCAACAAGAAACATAACAATGTAACATTCACTCAAGCGGTGAAATGGGACTTGGCAATATAAAAAACACTAAAAATGAAAAAAAATAAAATAAAATAAAAAACACACCATGCCCCTTCCGAGCTCTTAAGTAACTTGCTCACAAACAATAATCAAGTGTCAATGTTCAAGAAGAGTGTCTCGGGAGCCTTATTAATCCATTAAGCTTCAAATAAAACCAAATAACTAGCTTCAAACAAAGCATAAAATATTATCTGAAAAATTCCATGCCAAATGAAGATGTTCAATTAAAGAGGCCCTGCGAAAATCCCATTCTCCCACTGCTCATTCCACTTCATAATTGACAGTAATTAATGCAATAAAAAACAATCAGAACCTATACTAAATGAGGTGCCTTTAATATTATTTAGTCTTACAATAATCAAAAAACGATCGTATACATCAAAATGGTAACAATATCTATTGGAATGCATCATCAGTATGTGTTAGATGGTCAGCGACTTCAATTTTGATTTTATTTGGTTTCTTACTGGAAAAACCCAGAAGCGAACTCTGTCTAGCTCAAGAGTGAAAGGTTAACAGAGACATTTTTAACAAAAATCAAATCCCCTGCACAATTGCTTCATCCTCAATTCTCGGCTTTGTACGTTGCATAGTATTTATGAAAAACGCATGTCATTTGTTTGTATTCGAGTTGAAAAGGTGAACTAAACAAAGCCAACAACAGATCACAAAAGATTTCAATGAAAAAAACTATAATTTGGATTTGGAGAGCAGTTAAAATGTGCCATTATTTACTGAACCATCTGCCACTAACGTACTTACATAGGTTCACCAAATCACAATGCAACAATTTCCCTCCAGTTTACGAAAGACCGATCCACAAAAGGTGAGGAGCCCTGTTTTTTTTTTTTTTTCATCAGGCTGAGTAAGAAAGAAACACAAAAGCTAATCCTGACCTCCACAAACATACTTCCTACGAATCAAAAGTAGGATTATAATTTTATCCTATGAACTGCACATGACCATAGACAGACCAACCTGCCAATACCATTAATTCAACATTCTTACATCAATTTATCATAACACCATCAATTCAGGAACAATCTGATACAACACTACAATATATGATTCAAGATTGAATAATAGCACACGCAACACTACAGACACAATGGCAAATCCATATGATCGAACTCATCAACATACCTTGAAATGAACTCGGAGATCGGAGCCCCTAGCTTTGCATGCTGAAATAAAAAAGGCACCAGAAAACACACATGTCATGACCCGAACCCGCCCCTATGGGTTAAGGACATAACCGGCCAGTAATCCTGAGATTACCTACGGCCTCAGACCAAAACAGACATAACACATCAGAGTAGAGGGGCCAAACAGAAGCAAAAATTTAAAACTTTGTCCATAGAGCCGTGCTTATATGCACTTTAAAACAAACCATGCGCATAAACATTAATAACCCACATCAAAAGTACTGTATCCCAAAATTCATTACAAACAGGATCATCCCAAACGAGTCAACCTATAACAGACTATGTACAGACATACACAAAGCCCTCACCAACAAGACGAAACATAAGTACATGATAAAAAGGCGAGGATGGTCTCATGCGTGAGACACAAGGCTGACTCTCCAAAACTCATGTTGTTCCTGGCAGGCTTCACTGGGGCTGGGTTTGTACTTCTCTTCGCTCACCTACAAACACATGAATGAGCGTGAGCGATACCCCAGTGAATAATATAAGATACAGCATTTACATAACATTGTAGAACAACATATTCCAAACGGCCTTGGGCCCAATTCAAGTTTCTATTTAACAGATATATATAACTAAATACAAATCAAGTGACTGTAATTTCAAGCATTCCGGCCTTTGGCCCATTCAGATTTCCATTCTTGTCAAAACGGCCTTCGGCCCTGTAGACACCCCATTTTGACCGGCCCTAAGACTTGGGCGTTTTCTTTTGATCACCCGCTGATGAAAATTAGAATGTGCCATTTTATGAATTTCCCAGCCGAAAAATCAAATTGAAGCTTTAATTCCAAACCTCACCCATTTTGGCCATCACTAATATTTTGTTAATTTGTAGTATTTTATAATTTTATGTGTGTGTATATTACATTATGTGTGTGTGTGCATATCTTTTAAGAGTATTTTTATATAAATAGATAACTATTTATAAAAAAAAGAAAAATAAAATAAAATAAAATAAAATAAAAAAAGAAAAAATAGTGGGAGTGCTTTACAGCATTGGTTGATTCATTAAAAAAGAAAAGGAGCACATAGGATACACGGGTGGAGAGGAGGTGAGGTTTTAAAATGAAAAGAAATGAATAAAAAGACAACTCTGTGGGGACTCTCTTGATGATGCTCGGCAGTGGAAGGGGCAGAGGGGATGAATTTGGGTTTTAAAATGTAAAGATAACACACAAGAGAGGGACACTCAACATCCACTCAATCTCTCTTGTTAGGTTTTTATTCTTGGCAATCCCGTTTGACAAAACTCTTTTGAGTTGTAATTTTATTCGCATTTTTATTTCAGTGAGGCTATGAGTTTATTAGATGCGAATCCAACCCGAATCGAGCTTTGCGGAGAAGTTTGTGATGTTAATGCTTTCAAGATTGCCACTTCGCTGATTATTACGGGGGTCGAGCTGCCCGGTCAGCTCGCGGCCGAAGCAAAATTCAAAATTGCATTCAAAATTGCATATCAGCCGTTGCTCGCTCGAGCCAAGGAGTGCTCGCTCGAGCTAAGACTTTCTCGCTCGAGCCAAGGAATGCTCGCTCGAGCCAAGGATTGCGTCCATACAAAAACCTGAAGAAGTGTATTCCTCGCTCGAGCCAAGGATCCGTCGCTCGAGCCAAGGCACTAGTAGAAATCATGAAAATTACTCTCCTCGCTCGAGCCAGGAAATCTTCGCTCGAGCGAGCCTCAGAATCCGGATTTTTCAAGGAGTTTGTTTTCTTCTCAATCTTGGATTACTTTTGGTTCTCTATAAATACTTGGTTTTCTCCCAAAACTAAGTAATTCATTGAAGTCCTCCAGATCTTCTTTTTGGTTCTTAAAGGTTTATATCTGGGGATATTTTGTTATTTTTTCTTTGATGTTTTATTGAGTATTCAACTCATGGTTTAAAGAGAGTACATCAAAGGTTTGTTTGTGATACACAAAAGAGAGTTGTTCTTCAGTTGTGAATTCTGAAGAATTCGAGCCTGAAGCTTTGGAGGGAATCCGGAGTGGCTCATCAGAAAGACAGTTCCGTGCTGAAGATGGGGTTGGAAGAGGCACATAGAGGTTGGTTCAATTAGGCGTTGTGAATTCGCTAGATAATTGAGAGTGATACCTGTGTAATTCCTTTATATCTTCTTAGTGGATTGTTCTTGTGGCTGTTGCCCGTGGTTTTTTGATCACAATTGGAAGGTGTCCAATTGTGGTTTTTCCACGTAAAATTTTTGTGTCTCTTTCTTTTGATTGTTTGATTGGGATTGTTATATTCTGCTTAAAATTGATACATAATCACAAATCAATATCTAGGAGGTTATACATAATCACAAATCAACATCTAGGAGGTTTCTAGTTTTTTCATCTCTCTCTCGGGTTGCATTTTGGAGAGAAAAAAAAGACTAACACACTGAAGAAAAAAAAAAGAGAGAACACACGGGTGGAGGAGTAGGTGAGGTTTTAAAAATGTAAAGAATGAAAAAACAGGGGGGACTCACATGCACTGAGGCATGCACATGGGAGGGCTCGGTCTCTCTCTCTAAAAAACAGTGAACACACAACTGGAGGGGGTGGACATATTGATACATTGACAGAACCTCAGAGAGCATAGAGGGACACGGTTGAGAGAGGGAGTGAGAGAATGACACGCCACACCACCCATCTCTCTCTCCCTCTCGGAAAACACACTCACCACCCTCACTCCTTCACGGCACGAGGAGACCATACACCTCCCACAAACACACTGAAACCCAGCAACCATTCACCTAACATAGCACACTGATACACCATCACAGACCATGCATAATCCATACACACACCTCACTCACTCTCCAAACACGACACACACTCAAACCTAACATAGCACACTGATACACCATCACCTACACTGCACTCACCACCCACGGTTATCTCTCACCCAGCTCACCTATACACCCAGCAACACCTCACATACATTGACTCACCAACTTCACCAAACACACCCACGACATAACACATCCACACATCCTAAAACACACACACACAGACGCACGGAGGAGGAGGAGGGACTGATGCACGCTTGGCACAAAGACACACACCAGCAGCACATGCACTCCTGACACACACGGTGCCCACCTCTCATACCACCCATGCACACACGGCAACCCACCTCTCACACACCCAGCACACGCGATACACAACACACTGATACACACACTACCGACTCCCTTGCCATACACACACTCACCATACACCGACCTCCCTCACACCACAGTCCATACACCGGCACCACCACAACACACACGGGCTCTCTCTTCTCTCTCTAACCCATCACACCCAGCACCCCATCTCTCTCATCTTACACCACCCATGCACACTTAGCTTCACAAACCATACACAGCTCTCGGCAACACACACCAGCACACCCATCACCACTCATGCCCATCACCACTCTCTCACACACGGCATGCACCTCCACACAACACAGACACACACATTTTCCTACACATCACAGAGCAGAGAGGCACGGGCAGCAAGGAGAAGGAGACACTAAGCTCTCTCTCTCTCGGCTGGCATGTGAAGAGGAGACTGCCATCTCACTCTCTCTCTCTCGGCTTGGGGAGAGGAGGAGGAGAAACACACACACACTCAGCTGCTAACAGACCCAGCACACACTCACACCCCCACATACACACACCTCTCTCTCTTTGGGCACCACTCACACACTGCGCATACTCAACAGTCCATACACAGGCATCACACACCCATTCACCACCGAGGGCGGAGAGAGGGAGCACTCTTACACACACACGCACATTTCATCTTTGAAAGTGCATAGAGCAGAGTCATTTCTAACCCCTATACCCTCCCTTTCGTTTCTCTGTAACACTCTGGAATTATTTGAAAGGTTATATAGAGAAGTCAAACCTTTGACCTGAAATTTTTGGTGTTAGGATCACTATCTCTTGTTCACTCTCTTGCTAGCAGTGCCCACATCAGTTTTGGTTTTACTATCTGAGGGTTCCAATTCAACAATCCATGTCACCCAGTTGCAATGGCACCATAGTCAGGTTGATTCTAATGAGCATACTGGGCTATGATGTGAGAATCAAGCTCGAAGTGGACAACACTGGTCTCTCAAAAAATGTTACAAGACAAATTTCCTCATCTTTGCGTCACACGGGGGTGGATCTCTCTCTCTCTCTCTTTCGGTGTGCATGGACATGGGCAAAGAGCATTCGGAGGTGTTTTGGAGAAAATGAGTGGTAGGTGCCAGTGATGAAGTTGTTTATTTTATTTTCTTTTTGAGCGTTTGTGAGAATTTTATTTTATTCATCTCCCTCCTCCTTTATTCGGATCTGTAATAATTCAAGTATTGTAATAATTCCCCCACCCCGCTTCTTTCTATCCCATTCTTTTATCGCTTTCCCTAACTGTGTGTATGTATATATCTGACATGCCATGCATATCCATGCTTTACATTTATGTCTCATGCATTAAGATTCGGCTACATTTACATGTGTGGATTTAATCAATTCTTCTGTGATTCTGTGTGCTATCGTATGTTTTGAGATGATTCACATGCCATAATCTAGAAGCCGAATCTTTAGTGCAGCTCATGAGTGAATTGCATTAGGATTTTGTATATAAGATCATGCATATTTTACTAACCTTTGTTTTGTAGCTGTTCGAGGGACGTCGGTCAATCTGTGAGTTTTTATGCTTTAGCATCCCGTGTGTGTGTGATTTTCTTATTATGTTTAGCATCCTACCATGAGGCTAATTGATTAAATGATAAACTGTATGAATGCCTGTGGATGAAGGCTTGTTGTTTGAATTGGAATAATTCGATAAATGTACGTTTTCAAGCCCACTTTATAGTGGCAAATTCACAAACTTTAAGCCCACTTGAGGTGGCAAATTCAAACCCTTTTCGGAAAACAAACATGAAGTTGAATTGTTCCAATTTGAGCAAACTAGTCTATACTTGTATGCTTCACATAGTAAATTTTAGGATTTACTAAAATAATCAGAACATAAACATATAAAGAAAATAAAAGTCATATCATGGTTTAGTAGAGGCCGATCTTTTGATCGGGTGAGCGGGGGTGCTCATTATTGACCTTCCCCTCTCATACCTAAGGTTCTGAGCCAAGCATCCTTGGTTACGACGAACAGTGGCCTTGGCACCGAGTCATGGGTTTCCTAATTTCCCAAAATATTAGGTGGCAACTCTGAGTTCTGATGACGCAGTCCATTTTTGACAAAATTGCAATAAAATGGATTTTCACTAAAAGTTGCCAGATCTGGACTCTCATCCACGTTTCACATTGCACTCGTGAAACTTGAGATCAAAGAGATCTCGGGAGTCCGAACTGTTTAACGCGCGCGGGTACCCCCGGGCATGTTACAGTTTCTGGCGACTCTGCTGGGGATTTTATGAAACCTTGACTCGAACTCCATGATATGACTTTTATTTTCAATTATATGTTTATTGCATTGCATGCATTGATGTACTTAAAGTCCCTGTGTTGCCCAGATGTTGGTGGGAACACAGACACACTTTTTGTAACACTATATCTATCTTTACGATACTTTAGAGGCCTTGTGTTGTAACCTTTTAAGATCTGTCAAAAAGGTAGCTCTGCTACGTAGCTCTGCTATTTGGCTTTGGTATCTAAGGTTCTCAGACTTCGAAGAGAGGCTATTTGACTCTTCTGATTTCCTGGGATCTTTATTGGTTATGACCCAAAGGACTCTTTGGTAACGTCACCTTGACTTCAACCCCTAGGGTAGAGCTAACCTTGTACATATAGTAAGCTATAGTACCTTTCAAATTAGGACAGGATGCTTTCCCATTTCTAGGATGTGTGATACCACTTGTCTGAATAGTGAAACCCTAGATCATTTCAAGCTAGGACAGGATAACCCTACCCTCCATAGGGGTGTTTGTTCTCTTTCCTACTATGTGTTATGTGCAATGTATTGGATCTATACAGGGTTCTCAAATTCAAATGAGTGGTTCAGGTTGTTCAGTTTAGCACCATTACTTCAAAAACAAAAAAAATAACAAAAACATAAAATCAAAAAAAATATAAATAAAATTTCGACCATCTCTGTGATTGGGGAGTGACTACCCGTTGATTGCACGAGCTTTATTTTGAGTGTTGTGGCTGGCCCACACTTTGACTGGCAATTTGAAAATGGTTTTATTTTGAGTTCTGAATTGAGTATTGAGTCTAAGTTTGATTCCACCAAGTTTGTAGAGTTAGAGTCAGGCTCGAGTCAGCCTAATGAGTCAGAGTCTGTTGATTTCGAGAGTGCTAACCTAGACATTTCTGTCTTGTCTAGGTCTTCTTTATCATTTTCTTTTGAGTCTGTGTCATTGCTGAGTCATAGTCTCTTTTCAATAAACAGAAAAACAAAAAAAAATGCCATAGAGTCTGCCTACTTTTTTGTGCCTTTAAATCATCGCGTTGACCAAAGTTTTTCAAAACTTTTTCCAAAACTCTGATAAAAACGAAGAGGAAGAATTTCCTCGGGATTTGCAAATTTGGATCAACTGAGAGGAAGAGAGGTGTGCTAAGCCTTTGATGAATAAAATCATTTTTGTTAATGTGGGTACTGAGAAGGATCCTGGCTTGGTCCAAATTGGTTCTATCTTGTCTTCGTAAGAGTACGAGTGATTAGTCACTTTGTGAAAAGATTTCAAAAACTGTTTTTGCGTGGTCCTACGAAAACATGCCTGGAATTAGTTATACAGCATAGGATCCCTCTTGACTCGTGGTCCGACCTCCTTAGCTCCTTAGCTTTCAAACCTTGATTCGAAGTATTCAATGATCATTCAAAGTGTAATGCTTGCATAGCCGAATTGGAAATAGCCCTTGAACTAGGGGCCATGATGTGATTCAAATGGAGGCAGCCCTTCAACTAGGGGCAATAAGGTCGAATATGATTTAGATTGGAAATAGCCCTTGAACTAGGGGCAATGATATGATCCAGATTGGAAACAGACCTTGAACTCAGGGCAGAGAATGTGATTTCGATTTGAAACGGCCCTTGAACTAGGGGCAAAAGTGTGAGGCTTGCATAGTTGAAATGGAGGTAGCCCTTGAACTAGGGGCAATAAAGTATCACCCTTGAGAGGCTCGCTGGGCCGAAAACCCGGAAGGGCGACCCAGGCAATAGTTAGAGCACAAAAAAAATAAAAAATTAAAAAAAAAAAAAAAGAAGGAAAAATAAAAATGAAAATGAAAAGCTCGCAAGGTTGAAAACCAGAAAGGGCGGCTTTGGCAAAAGTTAGAGCGTAAAAGGAGAGTGTCAATACCCGAGTGAACCTTAGCCAAAACTATGTAGGGCCAGTGATTCAGATTGGAAGCAACCCTTGAACTAGGGGCAAGAAGGTCAGATGTGATTTAGATTTGAAGCAGCCATTGAACTAGGGGCAAAAGGTTGGATATGATCAAAGAGTTAAAACTGAATCGTTTCCCAATGAAGACCGCCCAGAAAGGCAAAACCCAGAATTTGAGAGAATGAATTTTATTATTGAAGGACGAGTTCCTATCCATGACACTAGGGGCAAATTCGGACCCAATTCAGTCTAGTCCCTACATCACCATATCTACTGGTCGTGTAGCAGTTGTTCTTATAGATGGTCTAGAGATTTCACGCCCAATCAACATGGACAAGTTACACTAAAAGTAACCCTTGAGAGGCTCGCTGGGCCGAAAACCCGGAAGGGCGACCCAGGCAAAAGTTAGAGCAGAAAAACAAAAAATTAAAAAAAAATGATGAAAAAATGAAAATGAAACAAAAAAAAATGAAATGAACAAAATGAAAAAATGAAAAGCTCGCAAGGTTGAAAACCCGAAATGGTGGCTTTGGGCAAAAGTTAGAGCACAAAAGGAGAGTGTCAATACCCGAGTGAACCTTTGCCCGAACTACGATGGCCTGATTCCTATCTTTGGGATACGTAGGTAGCTTCATCTCGAAGTTCGGCTCTAATAATTTTTCAACTCATTCATCTTGTCCATGTTTGCTTGGTGTGTCTTTAGTCGACTTGGTTGTCCTATCCGTGTTTGATTGGTGTATCTTCGTTCTGCTCAGTTCAATTGGTTTGATTTAACTTGGTTCGGTTCGGTTCGGTTCGGTTCGGTTCGGTTCGGTTCGGTTCGGTTCGACGGTTCGGTCCAGCTTTACTTGGCTTCACTCGGTTCGGATTGGCTTGGTTCAAATCGGCTCGGTTCGGTTATCCCCTTTGATTATCTGGTTTGGGACTATGCACCTCAATGATTGATTCCATGTTAGTTGAGTAGTGACCAATTGCAAAAATAGGGTTTGATTAATTTGAATGAAGCTGACTAATTTTTCTCGAAAAGTGTTCCATTTTTGCAAAACTTGGACCATTCTTTGGATTTGAAAAGGAAAAATTTTCAGTGCTCACAGCTTAGCTTACATGATTTCAAAACAGAAAATGGAATAAGTGTGCTAATCTAACTCTCATGTTGATCAAAACATGTTTAAAAAAAAAAATCAAGAGACAAAAAAAAAAGTCAAGGCAATGAACTAGGGGCATAGTTGAGTTAGTGATTATGTCTTCTCCACCACTCGAGTCAACCCCTCAGTGTATATAAGTGTGTATTCGTACCAGTCAGTGTATTTATACCAGTCAGTGTATATCCGTGTGTCTTCGTACCAGTCAGTGTATTCATACCAGTCAGGGTATTCATACCAGTCAGTGTATCGAAGTGTGTATCCACATTAGTCAGTGTATTTATACCAGTCAGGGTATTTATACCAGTCAGTGTATCGAAGTGTGTATCCATACCAGTCAGTGTATTTATACCAGTTAGGGTATTCATACCAGTCAGTGTATCCAAGTGTGTATCCACATCAGTCAGTGTATTTATACCAGTCGATGTATTTATACCAGTCAGTGTATAGAAGTGTGTTTGGATTATTTTGGCTTCGTTTTTTTTTTTTACGTTGAGTCAGTTTTATTTTTACTCAGGTTAGTGTGGATCAATGTCCAATTCAGAGTTCAAAAAATTCAATCAATCTCAAATTCAATCAAACAAAGTATTTTCAAACTCAAAGTGATATGCCAGTCACACCATTGAGATACAAAACTGAAACTTTTTATACAGTCAGGGGAGGACATCCCCGATTACAGAGACTCTAAAAAAAAAAAAAACAACAAAAAACAAAAAAAAAAAAAGAAGAAGAAGAAAAAAAGGGGAAGGATCTTTTTCTTCTCCGCCGATGCCGGCCACCCACGGACTTCACTTACTCGGCTCTTCTTCTTTTTATCGTCAACCTTCGAAGGCCCTTCTCCAGTACTTCCACCAAGGACGACCACAGTGTTTCCGCCGACAGAGTCGGCTCCCCGCCGACCATCAAAGGCGATGTACGAAGATGCCCCAAATCGGGCCATAGAGGTGGAGTGCATTTTCAACTCCTTGTTTTCAGCCTTCAGGGCACAAATCTCTACCCGTGCATCTCTGTACATGCACTGGAGTAGAGACAGTTGGGCGTTGACCTGGTATACCTCACACGCCTTGTTTTGCAGTCGGTGAGACAGGTTAGTCACCGCCGCCACTGTCTCCATGCAGGACCTCAACGTGTAGTGGTTGGCCTCGATATCATTTTGAGTAGCCATCACTTGCTCAACTGATAGTGTGGGAAGACTAGGTTGAGTAAGAGCAGGGGCACTTGGCCCAGCAGAGCTCGATGGATTATTAAGATCCGGAAAGAGAGAGAAGGGGCGAGATGAAGCCATGAGGAAATAAGGGAATCACAGAAGAATGGCAGAACGTAGATGAGGAAAATAAGAAGAAGGAAGAGGACGGAAAAGTGATGAAGAAGAAGATGGAAGAGCAAGAAGAAGGCGGAGGAAGCTGGAAGAGTAATGGAGAAGGAGAAGAAGAAGAGAATGGTTTAGAAGAAGAAGACGGATACTGAAGAGAAGAAGAAGACGAGAGAGAAAAGACAAAGAGGGGGAGAGGGTTGAGGTGAGCGTCGATCGAGGGGGCTGCTTTTGTCGGCCATCGACACAAAAGCTGGGCCTCGTGTCAAACGCGTGTATCAAAAGAAGAGAGAGACGCGGGAGAGTTGTGTATGCATATATGTATATATATTGTATAGCTATGTAATATAGGTATTGTTTTGAACATTTGTGTCACAAGTATGGCTTGGGTTCAGTGGTTTGGTCCAGCGGGTTGAGGATTCGGAAAGCCTAAGCTCGAGGTCAGGGGTTCGAACCCCCACATTGAGTGTTTCTTTTGTTTTATTTTCATTTTATGTATAAATATGTCTTATATATTTGTTTGAACATTTGAGTCACAGGTGTGGCTTGGGTTCAGTGGTTTGGCCTAGTGAGTTAAGGATTGAAAGGCTGAGTCTGAGGTCAGGGGTTCGAACCCCACATCGAGTCTTTCTTTGTTTTGTTTTTGTTTTGGTTTTGATATATATATGTTTTGTCCACCTATATATAGATATATATATATATATTTGTTTGAATTGTTTCTGTCACCCGAGTAGCTTGGGTTCAATGGTTAGACCCAGTGGTTGAAGAGTGAGAGGCTGAGCCTAAGGTCAGGGGTTCGAACCCCACATTAAGTGTTTCTTTTTGGTTTGTTTTGGTTTTATGTATATATATGTCTTGTATAGTATATATATATATATATATTTGTTTGTATATTTTGTCACAAGAGTGATGCGGCTCAGTGGTTAAGGACTCGGAGGCCGAGCTTGAAGTCAGGGGTTCGAAACCCCGTATTCCATGTCCATCCATTTTGTGATTTTTCTTTCTTTTTGCGTGTTTTGCGTACGTGTGCTAACGTCAGCAAACAGAATATGCCTTCTCAGTAACGGCATCTTTCCACTGATGGCAGCCAAACAGAATATTCCCCACCTGTATATATCCGTATATATTTGTGTATAGGTCTGTATATGTCTGTGTCGTATATACCTGTATATATATTGTATATGTCTGTGTATATATCTATATATATTTGTGTCGTATATACCTATATATCTGTGTATATGTCTGTATTTTGTCTATACATATCTATGTATATATCCGTATATGTTTGTGTATAGGTCCGTATATGTCTGTGTCGTATATACATGTATATATACTATATATGTCTGTGTATATATCTGTATATATCTGTCTGTATGTTGTCTGTATACGTACATATATGTGTGTATTTATATGTAAATATCTGTGTATTATCCTGCCTGTGTTTGCAATGAGTTCCTAGGAGACCAACTGCGACGGTGGAAATTAGAGTTCGAATGGCGATGCCTAGAACGCAAAAGGTTCGGGATTTCCGAGACTAAAGTCTGGTTTAAATACCCAGGGGTGTATCCCCGGCTTGAAATCTGTATGGCAGCCCCATAGGTTGAGGTAGCTTGTATGCGCCTCAACCCTGGAAACTGAACCAACCTAGTCTGTCACCCTATTGGAGAATAGGGAAAGTTGTGAATATGATCAGGAAGTAAAGCGGCAACCGTGGCCATTCAATCGATTAAAAATAGCAAGTGTGCTTGTTGTTCTTTTTCGGGTCTAGGAGACCTTAAATCCTCTGAAGGTGCAATTTCTTTGGTGTTTGTCGTGCCCGAACGACTTCAATGGTCTAGGAGACCTTAAATCCTATAAAGGTGCAATTCCTTTGGTGTTTGTCGTGCCCGAACGACTTTTGGTGGTCTGGTATAGCCACCTGCCTGTGATTGCAATGAGTTCCTAGGAGACCAACTGCGACGGTGGAAACTAGAGTTCGAATGGCGATGCCAAGAACGCAAAAGGTTCGGGATTTCCGAGACTAAAGTCTGGTTTAAATACCCAGAGGTGCATCCAAGGGTGCATTCTCGGCTTGAAATCTGTATGGTAGCCCCATAGGTTGAGGTAGCTTGTATGCGCCTCAACTCTAGAAACTGAACCAACCTAGTCTGTCACCCCGTTGGAGAATAGGGAAAGTTGTAAATATGATCAGAAAAGCGGCATCCATGGCCACCCAAATCGGTTAAAAACAGCAGGTGCGCCTGTCTGTTCACACCACCCAATTGGTTAATAATAGCAGGTGCGCCTGTCTGTTTACACCACCCCTTCTCCTCTCGCGTGAGACGCGTTAGGATGTTGATTCACTCGGTTAAAAACAGCAGGTGCGCCTGTCTGTTTACACCACCCCTTCTCCTCTCGCGTGAGACGCGTTAGGTTGTTGATTCACTCGGTTAAACACATCAGGTGCGCCTGTCGTTTACACCATCTTTCCTCCTTTCGCGTGAGACGTGTTAGGATGTTGATTTCTCTTGGTTGAGGTCTTTCCTCTCTTGCATAAGTCATGAATTTTCAAACAAACCGGCTTCGCGTAAGGCGTATAAGTCCAATTTTCAAACCGGCTTCGCGTAAGGCGTATAAGTCCAATTACAAACCGGCTTCGCGTAAGGCGTATAAGTCCAATTACAAACCGGCTTCGCGTCAGACGTATAAGTCCAACTTTCAAACCGGCTTCGCGTCAGGCGTATAAGTCTACTTACAAACCGGCTTCGCGTCAGGCGTATAAGTCCAACTTTCAAACCGGCTTCGCGTAAGGCGTATAAGTCCACTTACAAACCGGCTTCGCGTAAGGCGTATAAGTCCACTTACAAACCGGCTTCGCGTAAGGCGTATAAGTCCAACTTTCAAATCGGCTTCGCGTCAGGCGTATAAGTCCAATTTTCAAACCGGCTTCGCGTAAGGCGTATAAGTCCACTTACAAACCGGCTTCGCGTAAGGTGTATAAGTCCAACTTTCAAATCGGCTTCGCGTAAGGCGTATAAGTCCACTTACAAACCGGCTTCGCGTAAGGCGTATAAGTCCAACTTTCAAATTGGCTTCGCGTCAGGCGTATAAGTCCACTTACAAACCGGCTTCGCGTCAGGCGTATAAGTCCAACTTTCAAATTGGCTTCGCGTCAGGCGTATAAGTCCACTTACAAACCGGCTTCGCGTCAAGCGTATAAGTCCAACTTTCAAATCAGCTTCGCGTCAGGCGTATAAGTCCACTTACAAACCGGCTTCGCGTCAGGCGTATAAGTCCAACTTTCAAATCGGCTTCGCGTCAGGCGTATAAGTCCACTTACAAACCGGCTTCGCGTCAGGCGTATAAGTCCAACTTTCAAACCGGCTTCCCGTCAGGCGTATAAGTCCACCTTTCAAATCGGCTTCGCGTAAGGCGTATAAGTCCACTTACAAACCGGCTTCGCGTAAGGCGTATAAGTCCAACTTTCAAATCGGCTTCGCGTCAGGCGTATAAGTCCACTTACAAACCGGCTTCGCGTCAGGCGTATAAGTCCAACTTTCAAACCGGCTTCGCGTAAGGCGTATAAGTCCAACTTTCAAATCGGCTTCGCGTAAGGCGTATAAGTCCACTTACAAACCGGCTTCGCGTAAGGCGTATAAGTCCACCTTTCAAACCGGCTTCGCGTAAGGCGTATAAGTCCAATTTTCAAACCGGCTTCGCGTAAGGCGTATATGTCCAATTACAAACCGGCTTCGCGTAAGGCGTATAAGTCCAATTACAAACCGGCTTCGCGTAAGGCGTATAAGTCCAATTACAAACAGGCTTCGCGTAAGGCGTATAAGTCCAACTTTCAAACCGGCTTCGCGTAAGGCGTATAAGTCCAATTACAAACCGGCTTCGCGTAAGGCGTATAAGTCCAACTTTCAAACCGGCTTCGCGTAAGGCGTATAAGTCCACTTACAAACCGGCTTCGCGTCAGGCGTATAAGTCCAACTTTCAAACTGGCTTCGCGTCAGGCGTATAAGTCCACTTACAAACCGGCTTCGCGTCAGGCGTATAAGTCCAATTTTCAAAACGGCTTCGCGTAAGGCGTATAAGTCCAATTTTCAAACCGGCATCACGTAGTGTATAAGTCCAATTACAAACCGGCCTCGCGTAGCGTGTAAGTCCAATTATCAAAATCTTCTTGCATATCATTTGCATTCTGCCCCTGAACTACGCTGGTTTGATTCCTTGCAAAGGGATACGTAGGCAACCTTCGGGTTCAACCACATGCATTGCATTTTGTGTGATTGCCCAAGTCTTACGGCCTTGTCAAATGGGTCGTCTTCTGGCTTTGACATTCACTCACGTCATTTCATGACTTCGAGCTCTGTCAAAGAGGGGCAACTGTAGACACCCAATTTTGACCGGCCCTAAGACTTGGGCGTTTTCTTTTGATCACCCGCTGATGAAAATTAGAATGTGTCATTTTATGAATTTCCCAGCCGAAAAATCAAATTGAAGCTTTAATTCCAAACCTCACCCATTTTGGCCATCACTAATATTTTGTTAATTTGTAGTATTTTATAATTTTATGTGTGTGTATATTACATTATGTGTGTGTGTGCATATCTTTTAAGAGTATTTTTATATAAATAGATAACTATTTATAAAAAAAAGAAAAATAAAATAAAATAAAATAAAATAAAAAAAGAAAAAATAGTGGGAGTGCTTTACAGCATTGGTTGATTCATTAAAAAAGAAAAGGAGCACATAGGATACACGGGTGGAGAGGAGGTGAGGTTTTAAAATGAAAAGAAATGAATAAAAAGACAACTCTGTGGGGACTCTCTTGATGATGCTCGGCAGTGGAAGGGGCAGAGGGGATGAATTTGGGTTTTAAAATGTAAAGATAACACACAAGAGAGGGACACTCAACATCCACTCAATCTCTCTCTCTCGGGTTGCATTTTGGAGAGAAAAAAAAGACTAACACACTGAAAAAAAAAAAAAAAAGAGAGAACACACGGGTGGAGGAGTAGGTGAGGTTTTAAAAATGTAAAGAATGAAAAAACAGGGGGGACTCACATGCACTGAGGCATGCACATGGGAGGGCTCGGTCTCTCTCTCTAAAAAACAGTAAACACACAGCTGGAGGGAGTGGACATATTGATACATTGACAGAACCTCAGAGAGCATAGAGGGACACACGGTTGAGAGAGGGAGGGAGAGAATGACACGCCACACCACCCATCTCTCTCTCCCTCTCGGAAAACACACTCACCACCCTCACTCCTTCACGGCACGAGGAGACCATACACCTCCCACAAACACACTGAAACCCAGCAACCATTCACCTAACATAGCACACTGATACACCATCACAGACCATGCATAATCCATACACACACCTCACTCACTCTCCAAACACGACACACACTCACACCTAACATAGCACACTGATACACCATCACCTACACTGCACTCACCACCCACGGTTATCTCTCACCCAGCTCACCTATACACCCAGCAACACCTCACATACATTGACTCACCAACTTCACCAAACACACCCACGGCATAACACATCCACACATCCTAAAACACACACACACACAGACGCACGGAGGAGGAGGAGGAAGAGAGACTAATGCACGCTTGGCACAAAGACACACACCAGCAGCACATGCACTCCTGACATACACGGTGCCCACCTCTCATACCACCCATGCACACACGGCAACCCACCTCTCACACACCCAGCACACGCGATACACAACACACTGATACACACACTACCGACTCCCTTGCCATACACACACTCACCATACACCGACCTCCCTCACACCACAGTCCATACACCGGCACCACCACAACACACACGGGCTCTCTCTTCTCTCTCTAACCCATCACACCCAGTACCCCATCTCTCTCATCTCACACTACCCATGCACACTTAGCTTCACAAACCATACACAGCTCTCGGCAACACACACCAGCACACCCATCACCACTCTCTCACACACGGCATGCACCTCCACACAACACAGACACACACATTTTCCTACACATCACAGAGCAGAGAGGCACGGGTAGCAAGGAGAAGGAGACACTAAGCTCTCTCTCTCTCGGCTGGCATGTGAAGAGGAGACTGCCATCTCACTCTCTCTCTCTCTCGGCTTGGGGGAGAGGAGGAGGAGAAACACACACACACTCAGCTGCTAACAGACCCAGCACACACTCACACCCCCACATACACACACCTCTCTCTCTTTGGGCACCACTCACACACTGCGCATACTCAACAGTCCATACACAAGCATCACACACCCATTCACCACCGAAGGCGGAGAGAGGGAGCACTCTTACACACACACGCACATTTCATCTTTGAAAGTGCATAGAGCAGAGTCATTTCTAACCCCTATACCCTCCCTCTCGTTTCTCTGTAACACTCTGGAATTATTTGAAAGGTTATATGGAGAAGTCAAACCTTTGACCTGAAATTTTTGGTGTTAGGATCACTATCTCTTGTTCACTCTCTTGCTAGCAGTGCCCACATCAGTTTTGGTTTTACTATCTGAGGGTTCCAATTCAACAATCCATGTCACCCAGTTGCAATGGCACCATAGTCAGGTTGATTCTAATGAGCATACTGGGCTATGATGTGAGAATCAAGCTCGAAGTGGACAACACTGGTCTCTCAAAAAATGTTACAAGACAAATTTCCTCATCTTTGCGTCACACGGGGGTGGATCTCTCTCTCTCTCTTTCGGTGTGCATGGACATGGGCAGAGAGCATTCGGAGGTGTTTTGGAGAAAAGGAGTGGCAGGTGCCAGTGATGAAGTTGTTTATTTTATTTTCTTTTTGAGCGTTTGTGAGAATTTTATTTTATTCATCTCCCTCCTCCTTTATTCGGATCTGTAATAATTCAAGTATTGTAATAATTCCCTCACCCCGCTTCTTTCTATCCCATTCTTTTATCGCTTTCCCTAACTGTGTGTATGTATATATCTGACATGCCATGCATATCCATGCTTTACATTTATGTCTCATGCATTAAGATTCGGCTACATTTACATGTGTGGATTTAATCAATTCTTCTGAGATTCTGTGTGCTATCGTATGTTTTGAGATGATTCACATGCCATAATCTAGAAGCCGAATCTTTAGTGCAGCTCATGAGTAATTGCATTAGGATTTTGTATATAAGATCATGCATATTTTACTAACCTTTGTTTTGTACTGTTCGAGGGACGTCGGTCAATCTGTGAGTTTTTATGCTTTAGCATCCCGTGTGTGTGTGATTTTCTTATTATGTTTAGCATCCTACCATGAGGCTAATTGATTAAATGATAAACTGTATGAATGCCTATGGATGAAGGCTTGTTGTTTGAATTGGAATAATTCGATAAATGTACGTTTTCAAGCCCACTTTATAGTGGCAAATTCACAAACTTTAAGCCCATTGAGGTGGCAAATTCAAACCCTTTTCGGAAAACAAACATGAAGTTGAATTGTTCCAATTTGAGCAAACTAGTCTATACTTGTATGCTTCACATAGTAAATTTTAGGATTTACTAAAATAATCAGAACATAAACATATAAAGAAAATAAAAGTCATATCATGGTTTAGTAGAGGCCGATCTTTTGATCGGGTGAGCGGGGGTGCTCATTATTGACCTTCCCCTCTCATACCTAAGGTTCCGAGCCAAGCATCCTTGGTTACGACGAACAGTGGCCTTGGCACCGAGTCATGGGTTTCCTAATTTCCCAAAATATTAGGTGGCGACTCTGAGTTCTGATGACGCAGTCCATTTTTGACAAAATTACAATAAAATGGATTTTCACTAAAAGTTGCCAAATCTGGACTCTCATCCACGTTTCACATTGCACTCGTGAAACTTGAGATCAAAGAGATCTCGGGAGTCTGAACTGTTTAACGTGCGTGGGTACCCACCGGGCATGTTACAGGCCCATTCAATTATGTCACAACGGCCTTTGGCCCAATCATGTATGTCAAAACGGCCTTTGGCGCACACATTCGTATCAGAATGGCCTTTGGCTCATTCATTCATATCAGAACGGCCTTTGGCCCATTCATTCGTATCAAAACGGCCTTTGGCCCATTCATTCATATCAAAACGGCCTTTGGCCCATTCATTTATGTCAGAACGGCCTTCAGCCCACTCATTCATATCAAAACGACCTTGGGTCCATTCAGGTTTATCAAAACGACCTTTGGTCCATTCATGTTCAACAAAACGACCTTGGGTCCATTCATGTTTTATCAAAACGACCTTTAGTCCATTCGTGTTCAACTTACATCCACAATCCCAATTAGCAATTCGTAAGCTTTAAGGGAATAAACAATTGAACATTCACAAGCATTCAAATATCGATATTACTCATAGTGATCGGCTTGTGGATTTGCCCTAGAGCTTGACCCTACACATTTCACGAACACAAAAGGATCACTAATAGCTCAATCCGTTCTTTAATTCACATACTCCTCATTAGGCTTTATTCTTATCTCATTAACTCATTTACAATGCTTAACGTATGCCTAAGAGTGCTTACAAGTGAAAGAGAACAGAAAACAGAACACAGGACGCATGAACACAATTTCAGAAAACAGGGTCCCCGCTCGAGCGTCAACTTCCCCGCTCGAGCGGACCCCTAAGGCCTGCAAAAGTACTGGATAGGTGAAAATTGCGCTCGATCGTCCAATATGGCGCTCGAGCGGAAGGCCTCTCAACATAGCTCTCCGCTTGAGCGTGAACTTACCCGCTCGAGCGGACTCTATGTCTGCAAAAAGTACTGGATGCATCATTTTTACGCTCGAGCGTGAAATAGGACGCTCGAGCGGAAGTTCATCCTTCATGATCCCCGCTCGAGCGTGAACTTCCCCGCTCGAGCGGACACCATGCCTGCAAGAACAAAATACTGGGAGCTCGAAATACCCGCTCAAGCGGACATTCCCCCGCTCGAGCGGACATCAAACTTCTGGGTTTTCCAGATTGTGTTCTTGAGCTCCAATTCAATTTTCCAGCTACCATTCTTGCATGCAATGGCTCAAATCTCAAATTTAATCATGCTAACATGGTATAGACCTCAACTTATAACTCAATGAGGCTCAATTTACAAATAATCCACATGCATGCCCCAAAACTCATCCTAATATGGTAAAATTATGCATTCAAGCTCATCTCTTAATTATTCAAACATGCATGCTAATTTTTGACCTCATTCCCAACCCAAACAAAGCAAATGGTGTTCATTCTCATGGAATAGAACAAAAACATGCTTGCATGTAAGATTTAACACTTTTACTTCCATGTTCAACTCAATACATGCTAGATTATGCAATTCTACAACAATTATATACATGCATGCTTATATCAAGCTTTAATTCCAACAAAACCAACTTAACTCATGCTCTTGAGTACAAACAACCCTTGAATACACAAGACCACACATTACTTTCATGAATTCAAGAGTCAATGGCTTACCTAGAAGCCCAATTCCTTCAATCTATGGTCCAATTTAGAGATGGACTTCAAATTCTTCAAGCTTGAGTCAAAATAACACAATCTCCCCCCTTTCTCTCACTATGGCCGGCCCCTCTCTTTCTCTCAATTGTTTCCTCAGATTTTTGAGCTCCTAATGAGTTAAGGAGAGTGTAGTGCTATTATACAGCATGCCCCACTAATACAAATATTTTAATATAAAATATTTGGGCCCTTAATTCATCAATTCAATTAGTTTAATCTGACCAGAATCAATTTCTAATTAGATTTCACCGTAGGCTCTAAAAATTATGCCAATTACAATGGCGTAACCAATTTCGGGTTCCGTGGCCGATAAGGCCCTCAATTCAATTCCTAAGCAGATTAGTCAAACAAATATTCCTACGGTGAACAGATAGAGTTCCAAAATCACATATATCCACATAATGGCATACAGAATCATGCTAATCACAAAATCATATTCAGATTAAGGACCAATTTAGCATATTACAGAACAGGGGTGTCACAACACACACACACACACACACACACAAAAATCAGATAAAACCCATGATTTAGCAAGCACAATTGCACCGTTTGGAAGCTGAGAAAATGGAGGAAAACATTCAAGAAAATTAAAACGAAATAAAAAAAAAGGCCAATTCTTGTGAAACTCAGCATCGACAAAGTTTAGAGAACTTCACTTGGTGGGATTGTCCGGTTCATTCGAATACTTCACCTGAAACATCAACACAACGCAAAACAAAACAACAGATTGCATTGACATACATGTATGCATTAAACTACCTACCATCAATATTTGTCTTCAGCCAACCTAACAAAATTTTGTTTTGAGTACACAAATTTTTTTATTTTTTATTTTTTAAGCCTACAAAACTAGGGGGATTTTGATCAAGTTAAGCATAAATTAACTACCTTGCACATGTTAACATATTTAATTGCCAGATTGATTACAAAAGGCACCAAACACGAAGACAACCATAAAAACAAACCCATATAACCATCAAGACTTGATATAGAAACAATTTCAATCAATACAAAAGCTGTAAAGACAAACCATTTGAAAGAACATTTAAGATTGAATTTATTGGACTCAAAAAGTTTTTTGGCTTCTTGTTACATTGTCTTATTGTATCATAGAGGTCCATCCAAATCCAATTATCATTCAACATATCACATATGTACCCTTTCTATTACACATTATTTGGGTAGTCAGTGGTATATAGCCAGTTCAATCCTACAACAAATATGCAAAAGGCATTGACACTTGCCTCTCAATATATACATTTTCTCTGAATACAAACAATTCACCATCTGGCACCTACAATATGTTAGTATAATGTGTTAATAATTTCCATATGTATATATACAAATTGATAAAACGTAAAATTCATCAATTTGTAAGCATTACACCTCTCTCAAGCTCGTACTCCCAGCCACACCCTGTGACTCTAAGAACACAGGTTCTCGATCGTTGTAGTGAACCTAGACTTAACGTCTTGTGTCACACATTGTGTGATCTCATCAATAAATGAAGGGGCTGCTGATGAAATTATATATATGACAATATGAAATTGAGTAATATCCTCAACTTAAAATTAGAGAAGGGGGACATGTTGGAGGATCCATAGAAACCTAAGAAATGCCTGAAACTACAAGTTCCTGAAATTATAATAGACTTCAAAGCGAAATGCCTAAAATTATAAACATGCATGTTGGGGGTATCAATGGGAGCTTATCATACACAGGAAGCGAGCATTTCAATGTTCATACCACATTATAATCACACCAGATATAAGCCAACGAAAGCATCCATTCCTGAAAACATAAAAACTAAATAATGCAAGCACACACTTGTGAATATTGGTTCAACTACATGGAGTTAAGTTGCAGGCCATACTCCCTAGATATAAGATGTTTCTCCTCTCAAGGAGTAACATCTTTATCATCCAAAACTCATGCTCGGCATCTTCAAGCAAAAATACAGAAAAAATTAATCACAAAACCAATCAAGTTAATACTAACACTATGAAATTCTTCAACAATTTGCAATTTTAACCGTCCAAAAATCAAGGAGTAACATGATTATCATCCAAAACTTCAAAATCTTCTCTGGTTTAGTTTTCAAATTGAAAAAAAATCGAAAAACTAAAAACTAGATTGGAGAAACTAAACGAAACCCAGCTTATTCATAAACTCAAAGCACATATTCCAGTAGCTAATCTAAGTAATATATCTGTAAATTGCCTCAAAACACAACTTTGCTAATACAAACTTAAATAAAAAGCTATAAAGTTAAGACAAATTACTATACCATTATACATATATATACATACAACTATCCAAACTCAATTGATCATTAATCTAAGCAAAATTATGATTCAGGACAAATTTCCCTGTTCTGCCAGCCAAGTTAAAAAATTCAAAACTCTCTCCCCTCCAGCACTTAATAAATGCTGAAATTCTCCATGCTGAAACTCTCTCCCCTCCATTTTTCAATTTTGCATCAATCAAATAATAAATTGGAGCATATACAGCCATTTCATACATACTTTTGCTATCATGAAACAAATTCGATTTCATATCGCAAAATAGAACAGCTAAAGAAATCAAAATTTATGAGAAGAAGGTTATATATATATATATATATATCTTCAAATAAATGAGTACACAATTAAATATCACTTTTTAGGACAACTGTACATTATTAAATATCAACAAACACCACCAATGCAATTCTATTGCAACACAAAACACTTACAAACCAAACATGACAAAGATAATAATAATAATAATTAACTAAAAGTAGGGTTCAAAGCAATGCTACATATATATAGAGAGAGAGAGAGGTGAGAATTGGAAGGTGAAGCGATAACAATTAAGAATTGAATGGTTCAGCTTGTACCTGTAGCAGATGAGAAATGATTGGTTCGAACCAAAGCTTCGTCGAAAGGTGAGCTGAGTTACATGTGCATGTGACTACAGAGAGAGAGAGAGAGAGTCAGATTGACGAAGCAGTGATCGAATTACAGTGAGTTCAGATGATAAGAAACAAGTGATCGATGTAGAGAGACGAAGAAGTTGAAATACGAATGAATGATTCAAAGAGACTCACTGAGACGAAAGAGAGAGAGAAAGAGAGAGTTCATACCGTTGAATGACCATGGAGATCTATAGAGCGAGAAACAGAGAGCGAAATTGAGAGAGGGAATCAGATTCTCTTCTTCAGACACGATCGAGCGAAATCAGATTCGGTAAATGAGAGTCTAGGGCAAGTTTTTACACAATTTGGGGTTTAAGTAAAAAGGAAAATAAAAATAAATAAATAAATTGGGCACATGACGAGTAAAACGAGATTTTTATGTAAAAAGTTATATGTTTCGCCATTCCTAATTTGCTTCGGCGTTGCAAATAAATTTTTTTTGCGACGGTCAAACAATCAGTCGCAAAAAAATAGACGCAAAAAGCTATTTTTCTAGTAGTGAATGAATCTATATTTTACAAACTAAAATTGTAGTTTATCCTTTAGTTTTTTATGTAATGTGGAAAAAAACAAATGACACCTGTGTTTGGCATTAAATTAGAATCGTATTGAAGTCGTGAAACTTTGAACAATGAATATCCTTGTACCTGAGACGTATGCTAGCCCTATTACTAAAAAAAATACTTTTTGCGACCGCTATAAACAGTCGCAAATAATAATAAAAAGTCACAACAAACCTTTTGCGACGGCAAATAGGGGTCGCGAATATAGGGGTATTCGCGACCGCCTAGACTACTTATAGCGACCGCTATTTTGCCATCGCAAAAAAACAAAGAAAAACACTAACATGATTTTTGGCGACCATTTTGTTACCGTCACCAACAAAAAAAATCCATTAAAGTGTAACGTTAAGCACTTTAAGAACAACAATGACAAGAATTCAGACAGCATAGCATTGTAGTTTAATCAAGCATTCCATTTGAGTTTCAAAATTGGAGCCATATGTGAAAGTTATTACAGCTAAAAACTTGGAAAAAAATTCTTTTATGAAAAAAATACAATCCAAATAGAATGCTAGTAAAGTCAAAATCTACAATGCTGGTGTTCACCACTATATAAGGTACCGGTTGAATTCCAATTTGTTACCATGGAGATATATGTTCCTCAAATCCAAGCTTGCACCTGATCAATACACATTATGAGGGGGAATAGATTAGAACACAGAGTACCCAATTTCTAGATCTTTCTTTAGATATAAAGCCTCAAGCAGAGCAAACATTGCAAAGAAATTATGGAAATCAAAATAAACAGCCAGAACACAACCCAGATGCCATTTACAAAACAGAACAAGAGTGGTTCCATATGGAAACAGCTATGATGAGTGCATGTACCTCTCTTCTAATGATAAACCAGCTGTGCCCAAATTTCTAACTCAAATATATATCTTCAGTAACAAATGATTTCAGATTAGATAGATGTTAGTTGGAAAAGATTAAAAAAAATGTCCTATCAATCGTGAATAAAAAGAGGATAAAAGCCCTCATTTCCACCAATGAACCCAATCAGTCATGGTCAACGAACACAATACATGCAAGCAAAGAGAGATTTGTGCCACGTTGTGTCACATAATCATAGTTGATGACACATAAGGATCTTTTGAGGATATGCGAGAGAATCCATATACCTGAATTTGACTTCTATTCCCAGCAGTGATATTTGATATTGTCCGGCAAGCTTATTTCTTGATGCTTTTTTTGTGATTTTGTGTGAGAAGTTGATAGAGACAAGGGAGGACATGTTTGTCAATCACAAACCGAAACAAATTAAAAGAATTAATTTCTCATGTGGGGGAAAAGTATATAAAGTTTGTCAATGTCAAACAAATGAGAGAGAGTGAGAATTTCAATCTTTCTCAGCACTCTCATTCCTCTAAAATGCAGTTTTACGTGCTAAATTTATTTTTTTAAAATGATCTCAGCATTCAGCTCTTCTAGTACAAGGAGCAAAGTAAAAATCTTACATTATTTTCACTTTGATAAAGAATGACTTAACTAGAAGTTCAAAAAAAAAAAAAAAAAAAAAAAACAGGGCTGGGTCATGTACATGTAGAGTATAAAACCAAATTTTCTATTCTTATCCAGGCCAGAAGCCTTCTCCTTGTTCCTTTTTTGATTTATCAATAAATTTTTTTGTTGTTGATCAAAAAAAAAAAAAGAATCAGAAGCCTTCTCTAGGAAGTCCTTTTCCATCCATCTTTTTCACTACCAGAATGCCAAAACAAATCTATTACAATAAGTTGTAATATATTAACAAATATGGTAATTGTATTGATTACAAGAATATCATCTTTGATGTTGGTATTAGTACAGAATGCAGTGAATGAATATGAAGAATGGAAAATATTGCATCAAACTGATATTATAGTAAGAACTAACAGTACAGAAGTAGAAATCATTAATACCTGAGTTTGGGCATCATCACCATTAACAATGTTTCCCACTGCCCTAAGTGTGAGTATAAGAACGGTAGGAGATGGATGATTTGTGAAAAACAAAATTTAGTTAGTTAGTTAGTACTACTTTTAAAAATCTGACCACTATAAAGAGAACACAATGAAATTTAGCCCTAAGAAAAGAAAAAAATATTCCACTAATTTGCAAAAAATGAGAATTTTTTCTATAGAACTAATTCTAGAAAACTAAAAGGCATACCAAATTTAAAATCAATGTCATAATGAAGAAGTATGAAGCAAATAGGAACATACAGCAGAAGCTCCACAAGCCGTGGACAGACACATGCCTCAAGCACAGCTTGAATTTTGTCATTTCGACTAAGATGAGAATTTTCCTGGGAAACTTCATCTGCAGATGGTATAGGTGGGGACCTGGTTCTTTTTGGGGCCTGAGCATCCACATTCTTGGTTGCAAAATTTTTTTCTAGAATCATAAGGTAAGACTGCAGGTTGGTCTTGGCGAGTCCATGAGTTGCTAAAATTGCCTGGCAACTTTGCCTGGTTACACCATACAGGGGGAGATATGGCAGTTCTGTATGACAAATCAACAGCATAATTAGATAAATCTGGGGAAAATTACACATATCTTAAGATAAACTATGTGCTACTAACTAAGGGATGTACGAAATGAACAGAAAATTCTCTTAATAAAAAGCACATGACTTTAACCATTTAACCAACAATGGTAATATTCTTTACTATCATTTTACAACAATAAGCAACCAAAAAAATACCAAAAGCGCTCTACGAACCACAATTTTGACAATTTTTAGACAGGTATTTAGTAAGATACTATATGATTGACATGGGATGAGGCAAAGCAGGCCTCCTAAACCCAAAATGAGCCCACATCTACACCTGTTAAAAGGGCTTCGAACCCCATCCAGTATGGATATTCAGAGCAGGTTACCTAATAGTCCCGATATATGCCCATCCCGGTAGACGTTGCCATGGGTCCTAATGCACGATATCCCATGGGAGTCTGGTGCAGCACAAGACATGCTATAATTAAGAGATCTGTGGTGTCAACTATATACCAGATCATATAATTTTGGACCTATTTATTCATGATTTTATCCCAAATTTTCATCAAAAGCAACCAACATCTACAATAGCAATGTCATAGAACATGGTGCATAATAGACAAAACATTCAATGTTTTTATCCTCCAGATGTAGTGGAACTTGTTATTGGATTCTAACCTTTCACTTGCATTACTTGAGTACGAGCAACATGTTTAAATTTTCCATAACATTAACAAATACACAGTAATGAGCACTGGCCTATAGACACAGAAGGCACAGTTTATGTCACAAATACCTCTGAGTTTCAACAAAAGGACCAAATTTGTCAACAAAATAATGGTTTTCTGGGGAAAAAGGCGGTGGTCATGGCCTCTGAGGTACAGGCTGCCTATGATCATTGAAGAGTGAATCTGAAGGCCTACCCAAATAAACAAAGCAAAAGTAGTTAGATACTCAAAATAAACTGCAATAGAAGACCATAAGTCTTAAAAATGCTATTTGTCATGTGGAACAAGTGATAGAACGATTAGAATGATTCAGTAGAATAATTTAGTAGAATGATTCACGATCCATGAAATAACAGAACACACCCAGTACGAAATAAAATAAAAAAACATGATGACTTTTAGGATGCAAGTACAGTAATTTTGAATAAATTATACGAACCTGCCAGAACGTGTAGTAACCTCTCCGCTAATGGGCATATATAAAGAATTCTTTTTCGAGTCCACTAGGCCAGAACTTATATGGAAACTTTAAGAAGATCTTCGTGTACACCATCACATCACATTTCTCAATGGCCTTCATTTTCCACCTCTGCTTCATAATTTTATTCATTTGTTAATTTTCGAGTATATAATAATAGCAATAAAGGAGAAGATCATGTCAGCAAACATTCTTAGGTGAAGGGACCACAACCAAGCATGTAGAATAATTTAAAAAGTACTGTATATATTTTAAAATTATGTGAAGATGTTATACATGTGCATTAGTTCAGCAACTTCCTGCAAAGAAATTCTAGGCATAGAAGCTCAACCATTTAAACAATCCATAATACATATTTAGCATTGTAAGAAGAAGGAAAAAAAAAATTTCCATCCAAACTAATAGAGAGTTTGTTTCACATGCATATTTTGAGAGTGGAGAAGGGGAAAAAAATTAGTCAAAGTGAAATTTCAATGTAAGAAGACGAAACGAACCTTGTTTTATCTTTTTATCTAAATTTCTTATTTAATAACACTTTAAATTAAATTAATTTAACTACCTTAATTTATTATTATAAAAATTAATCATCAAACTACTTTAATCTAGTTTTCAATTTTTAACTCAATTTTTTATTTTAAAAAATAAACATACATATATTAATTGGAACTGGGCTGTATCCTTCTTAGGCACAAGAGTCGCAATCAAGGACACAATATATTAATTGTGCCAGAGTATACTTAAGTCCATTAAATTCAATAACAATTTTTTTTTTTTTTTTTTTTTTTGGTGGGTAAATTCAATCACAAACCTTATCACTATCACTGCAAGAAACCGAGGATGATGAAACTGCAGATGTATGTTGCATAGCCCTCTCCACCATCTTCAGGTGAAATTCCTGAGAAGGAACACGATGAAGGAATATTTTAGCCACACAAAGTGGCAAGAGATTTTATTTGCACAAGATATGGCCCAAACTTAGACTCAAAACAATGATATTTGTACATGCACAGATGCACAAGCAGTATACGAGTTTGAGCATGCACTTGAAACTCTGGCAATCGAGGAGTGCTTCTTTTTGGGAGTAACGATGACGGAGTTTCAGAGAATACAGTAACTTTTAATTTAGGCCAACATTAACATTATCAAAAGAGATAACAACAGTATAAATTACCTCCAAAGCAGAGCCACAAGCTATTATGACAAGATGAGCTTCAGGTTGTCAATGTCAATGGTTATTTCCTCCAAAACAGAAAAAAATAAAATTTATCATAACCAAATCTTTCAAAGGCTATCATAAATAATAATTTACCATTTGTATTGCTAATCAGTGCTTGTTCATTCAAACACTTAGTACCAAACAATAACGTTAACAAAGTGATATATATATATATATATATATTGTAGGATACATCTCAGTTCTTACTTTCAGCATCTTCTTTGCCTTCTCAATTTCAAGATGATGAGGATGACTTGCAACAAAAAATAAAAAAAAATAAAAAGTATTAAACAAATATAATTTCCAAAAACTACATAAAACAAAGTGAAATGATCAACGTAACATATATATATAATCAGCAGACCTTGAACCTAAATGTTCAGATTATACAGAGCTTAGAATTAGAAATCAAAACTCGAGAGATTCATGTATCTAATTGAGATAATCAAATCATCAACCACAAAAAGCAACGTAAATTATAGTTAAAATTCGAATCAAATCGTTTACCTGAACCGAAGCTTGAGTCCCAACTGACGCGATCGCAGTCGCAGCAGCGCTTATCCTATCTAGAGCGTTGTTGTTCGTGCTTCTCATCTCTCTGTTTTTTTTCTCTTTGCCCGATCAAACAATTAGCTTAATTTCACTCAACAATTTTCTGTTTCATCGTCGATCAAGTCTCGTAGAGGCTGTATCTTTCTCAAGAAAATTCAAGTTAGAAAATCAAATTTCGAGTCGAAAAATGAAATTGAAGACCAGAGAAACAGAACATTATGAAGAAAGTGAGAAACCGAGAGACAGAGATTCAGACCACTGGAGCTGCGACTATGGCGAGCAAGAGAGCGAGAGACAGTTTGTGAATGTCGTGAGAGTGAAAGGGGCTAGGGCATTGGTATATAAAATAAATAAAAGAAATAGGAATAATAAATTGAGCAAAGTAAAATCATGTAGTTTTGAACTACTTCCATTCATTTATTTTTTTGCATCCGCTTTTTTTGCAGTTGCAAATATTTGTTTTTGCGACGGTAATATAGTCGGTCGCAAAAGATTACACGCAAAATGCTAACTTTCTAGTAGTATTGCAATTGAAGTATTAGTGTGTATATACTTGGTACTAGGACGCACATTTTATATGGAGGAGAATGTTTAAGATTCGTAAAATTAAATTAGGATATTTAATCTAATAGCTGTATAGACGTCACTGCTTCAATTTCGATACAGAAGTTGGGCTTGATAGATTGGTTGTAAATATCTCTCTTACATATTGACCCAAAAAAAAAAATACCCTTAAAAATATAATAATTAAATTTATTTCCAATGAAAAGAATTAATGAATTAAAAACTCAATCTCTTGCATTACTCCAATTTAATTTTAGTTGAAAACTGAAAATATCAATTTGACTGGATTGGTGGCTAACCATTGGGTTTTTGATGGAGAAAAATTATACCAATGAGGTGATAAATTTATAATATAGGAAAATTCATTTTAAATTAGATAGTCTTATCAAAGTAACTTATTATTTTAAAATATCATTGTCATATTATTTTAATTAAATTATTTATGTAAAGTTTATTTTTGTAAATCGATTTCTTAATTTATTTTAATAAGAGTGCGAGAGAGCATTATTATTTATTTATTTTTGATAACTTGGTAACCACCAATCTCACTGTTTACTAACAAATGGTCCAATTAAACTATGGACCACTACAACATTTTCTTAATTTAGTGACATTTGAAAGTGCCACAAAACTATTAGTTTAATGACATTTTTTAGTCTTGTGGCATTTTGAACAAGTGCCATTTGTATCCGTGCCATGGTAGATACTAGTGTCACGGTAGATACTTGCAAGTGCCACTACACCATCATGGCTAAAAACTTTCAATGACATTTTGATGTCATGGTAAATATTATTTGTGGCACTATCAAGCACCATTAAAAAAAGAGTTAGTGACACTTATAAGTGTCAACACCATCAACAAGACTAAAACCTTTCAGTGACACTTTAATGTCATAGTAGGCACTATTCGTGACGCTATCAAGTGACATTCGTGACGATAATTCGTTGTAGAATAATTTGATCCGCTCTTGCGGAGACTCGAACCGTCAACCTCCTACACCATAAACCTTATACACCACACTCTTCCCACTACACCTCTATAACACCACATGATTATATATGCAACATATATTATTTATATAGTACATACATCCATATTCATATAAAAGTATATGTATAAACATAATTATTTTATTGAACATAATTTATGTAAAATAAACTATTTACTAGCAAAATAAAAAAAAAAAGACCACTTTTTGCAACTAAAAATATTTTTTAGTCACCAATTCTATACTTTTGGCTACTAATTGTTTTTTAGTTGCTAAAAAACTTAACTTTTGCCGACCAAAATCCGTTTTGCTCGCCAAAGATGCACTTTTAGCTACCAAAATTTTGGTCGGCAAAAAATTTAATTCCCACCTTTGGATTTTAGTTCTCCCGCGCTAAAAATGACACTTTTGGCGACTAAACTTATTTTTTAGTTGCCAATTGTAGACTTTTGGCTACTAAAATTTTTTTAGTCACCAAAAAGTTTTACTTTTGGCTACTAAAATTTTTTTAGTCGTTAAAACCCATATAATCAGCGACCAAACTTATTTTTAGTTGCCAATTGTAGACTTTTAGCTACTAAATTTTTTTTCGCCAAAAAGCTTTACTTTGGGCTACTAAAAAAATTTTAGTCACTAAAACCCATATAATCAGCGACCAAACTTAGTTTTAGTCGCCAATTGTAGACTTTTGGCTACTAAAATTGTTTAGTCGCCAAAAAGCTTTACTTTTGGCTACTAATGCTGTTTTGGTCGCTGAAAGCTATACTTTCAGTGACCAAATTTTTTTTGGTCAGGAAATTTAGTCGTCGAATGTGCTTTTTCCTGTAGTGTATATTTATTTTTAATCATTTACTGCATTTTAAAAATTTAGAAAATATATTGGCATTTTTTGTTTTTTCAAAAATGCCATTATAAGCTTGGAAAGTTTTTGGCTTAGTGGCATTTCTCAAAATACTATAAAATATTTGTTTATGACACTTTTCACCTAAGTGCCATAAAAAGTAATTTGCACCTACCTAATGTCCTGACATTTTTTAAAAAATGTCATTACTACTAAGGTTTAGTGGCATCTGTTGGTAAATGTCACGAACATAATTTTGTATCATTATTTTATTAAATGCCATAAAATTGATGTGACATTTCTTTATTGAAATGCCACTAAAGCCTTATATGTTTGTGGTTCTGTGGCATTTTTCTAAAACATTTAATGCCAATTTTTATTTTCGTGGCATTTTTTAAAAACATGCCACTAGTGTCACTAAAGTGTGAATTTGTTGTAGTGACATTTTTGTTGTAGTGAAGTGACACTTTTTTTAATTGAAATGCCACTAAAGCCTTGTATGTTTGTGGCTCTATGACATTTATCTAAAAAATGTCACCAAATATTCTTTGTCACATTTTTTAAGAACATGCCACTAGTATGGTGTCACTAAAATGTATTTTTGTTGTAGTGGACTGACTCAAAAAATTGTTTGGGGCAAGAGATTTTGAACTTAATAACATAGAGAGAGCACATCTCCATTTTCCCATCCTTGACCACCAGGCCAACTCCTTAGGTAGTGTTTCATTCATTAGAATGATTAAAGTGGAATGAAATTATCATTCCATCAAAATATTCATTCACTTGTTTGATTAAATTAAAAAAATATTAACAAACACATTATAAATAGAATTACCTTTCACAATTTTAAATAAATAGTCATTCCATATGAAAGTCTATGGAATCACAATTCATTTTAATGAACCAAAAATAGAGCATAATGGTTAGCAAAATTCTATTATGAAGAGAGTAAAAAAGACATGTCAAACTGCTAAACCAAAGTAAACCAAATAACAATGAAAATGAACAGACAAATTAAACAGGAAATATTGAGTAAATTTACAAACGCACATACAAAAATCAAGGCATAATTTGTTTAAAGTAATGATTGCCATATAAAAAAATGCAAGTGGGAATAATGTATATTATTTGTAAGTAATTGAAGGAAAATTCAATAATTTTTTATCTTTATTTTTTTGAGTTTAGTAAAAATGGATTTAAATATACTAATTTTACAACTATTAAGCATGAATTAACCCCGTTTTCTGTTAACAAAGTATACTGTAGGGAGAGATGTTGTGAAATGCAGCTTTGCTTGATTGAATGACAAACATTTATTTAATTTTTCACTCTCTAATTTGGAATTCAGACTAAAACATCTTTACATTTGAAGGAAGTTACAGAAATTTCTATTTAAAAATAACAAATTATTAACTAGGAAAAAATATAATGCCATAAATCATAAACAAATACCTGAAAGACAATAGACTTCTGTCACGAGAATGATTTTGAGACCTTAATACACATGGAAATGGGAATGGTTCGAATATATATACTAGCAAAAGAAGCTGATGTCTAGCAATGCCCATTATTAATTATGGTTAATGCTAATAAATGTCTCTGGGGTATTTGATAAGATGTGGTTAAGAAAAAATGTTATAGGCCTCAAATTTTCTACCAAACAAATGACCAAATGTCTCACATGGACTCCACACTCATATGAGACATTTGGTCATTTGTTTGGTAAAAAAATTGGTATTCCTAGCATTAGCCATGTGTTAAATAGGGAATTGGGGTGTCTATTGTGCATCAAGTATGCGGGCACTATTGTGCACGCTTTGAGGCTCACTTCAAGTCTTATATTGATAATCCGAACTGTTTATTTTTTAGCGTATACCATGAAGAATATATCTATAAATAATCAAGTTGATCTGACAACAGTAACTCTTTCATCAAAACACATTTGTATCGATAAAAATGAATAGTAAGTGTTATTTTAAATATAATATTGAATATAAATATGTTTTGTCATGCCCCGAAATATTGCAATAAAGATAACTCATATGCGGACTAAATATAAGAAACAACATAAATTCATATATCAGAGTTCACTGTTTAGCAAGCAATTAAATGCCATATAGGCTTTCATCTTTCCAAGACATTGCCTGGTTACACAAATAGAGTCTCGCTCATTACACATTAAGCCCTTGGCTTTACAAATAACACTCATGCACACATAAAGCATAACTAGGAAACTCTTGCTTCCCGAGAGTCCATCCATGCTATTACCTTGGAGGTAACATCTCACCTGCACCTGAAAATGATATTCCCGTATAGGGTGAGCTAACAGCCCAGTAGAAATACACTAAACCAGTTATAAACAATGACTAAAAGATTAGTAGTTGATAGATGGTCAACAATGATACCTCCACTTATATCACATTACAGTTTTATGACATACAAGTCCATATTACTTTTCATTTTCCATTTCTTATTCATTTCTCAATTCATAACCATGGCTCAGAACCTGGCCAAGCAACTTATGTGAGACAGTAACTCATATTAGACATTTTTCCATTTCACAATAGATAAGCATATTAGCTATATCAACACATCAACAGAGAAGCACAAGAGCTATATCACACTTCCAACGATAAGCATCTGCGCTGTATCAACATATTAATAGATAAGCATATGAGTTGTATCTACGGAGTCCATCCCCTATCTTCTCCCAAACAACATCCGGTTTAGAGGTCCATCCCCTATCTTCCCCTGAACCGTGGAGTACATCCCCTATCTCCTCCAACACAACACATTGCATATAAACAATTATTATACACATCATCAATCAATACATAAAGTCAATGTATTCTTTCAACCATCATACTCAATGACACATACCATTGATTAGTTTTCGTTTGCTTAATCATCATGCATTATCTACAACAATTAAGACTATCCTCCACCGATAACCCAAAGCAGTTATTTCTAAACAGAAAATCAATGCACCAAATGGATATAAAATCAACATTTCAACTAGGTGAGCGGTAAATTGTCCCACTACACCCTTTAGCCCCGTACATCCCCAATTCTAACAATTTCAATTTCCTTTCTCATTTCTCAAATTAATTTCTCAAATTAATTTATCAATATAATTAAGGCATTATTCCTATAAATTACATAACAACCCTAAGGTTCCATTTTCATCAATGTTTCAACATTAATCCCATTTCTCCAAGCCAAACATGCATATAGGTTTTATATATTTAAAACCCCAACTTTTGTAAAATTACACAAAGGCCCAAATTTTCTGAAAATTACACAACAACTTCCAACATATCAAAATACCAAAATTTAAAGACAAAGCTCATAAAGAGGAGTAGGATATCCCTACCTCAAATTCGGAGCTCAAATGGAGAAGATGAGAAGAGTTGAAACCCCAAAATCAACGACGATGAAACTCGATCTCCACCGCACACAACAAAGCCCTCGAGAAATTACACAACTTTGGCGAAGGAACTATGGCTAAAATCCCAATGGATTTGAAGAAACCAAAGGACGAAGATGGTTTTTAGAGAGAGAGAGAAACGATACGGAGAGAAAGCAAGAAGATAGTCGTTGTTGCTGCATTCTTAACTTTATGGCCTTGAAGAGAAAATGATAGTGACTAGGTGTGTCTGTGTGTGTATAGCATCAGACCTATTTCTCTCTCTCTCTAAATATTATTCTATATTCTCTTTGCCCACTCCAGCACCTTTTCTTCTTCCACCACCGAAACATACTCATGCAAATAATCTCTTATTTTACTTATTTTATTTCCATCAATGAAACATCATGATGCCTATATTCCCTTCTTTCTTTTATAAAAACAAATCCTTTTCTTTTATTTATTTATTTTATTATTTTATTCTGGGTCATCACAACCTACCCTCCCTAAAGAAATTTCGTCCTCGAAATTAAGTGCAAGTTTTTCTCCATTTTAAACAATGTTACATTTCAACATTTAATAACTCAACCCATTACCGGTCATTCCATCTCTTGTCAAGAGACATTTCACAATATATACTCAATATGCATTATTAGCGTGCTTTTCCTTGAATTCAATAATTTCAACATTTATTCCACATTTCTATATCATTTTCAATATTCATGATATATTCCATTTCTACAATACATTCAACATATACAATGTTACAATAAACTTCCATTTCGAGGCAAGTTTCAAAATATCCCCATAAACCAAAACATATACAATGTTTTACAATTTAAGACATATATAATGCTCTTAAAGTTCAATAGTATTACAAAATGCCGATATAAAGTTAAGCATCTACAAACAAGTCCGGATATTTCTCACGGACATCCACCTCACGTTCCCAAGTGGCTTCTTCTACTCCGTGATGTTTCCATAAAACCTTTACCAAGGGAATGGTCTTGCCTCGCAAGACTTGATCCCGCCTATCCAAGACCCGAACCGGTCTCTCCTCATACGAGGCATCCTCATCAACCTCTAAGTCGGTCCAATCCAATACATGTGATGGATCCGGCTCATACTTCCGAAGCATACTCACATGAAACACGTCATGAACTCCGGACAACTGCGGTGGCAAAGCCAAACGATAGGTAACCTCACCAATCCTCTCAAGGATCTCAAAAGGGCCAATAAACCGAGGGGACAACTTCCCACTCTTCCCAAACCTCATCAATCCCCGCCTAGGTGATATCTTTAGAAAGACGTGATCACCCATCTCAAACACCAAAGGTCTCCTCCTACGGTCGGCATATGACTTCTGACAACTCTGGGCTGTAACAAGCCTCCTACGGATAAGCTCAACCTTCTCTATCGTCTCCCTCACCAACTCCGGACCCAACAAAGGTGCATCACCCACCTCGGCCCAACAAACTGGAGACCTACACGGTCGACCATACAAGGCCTCAAACGGTGCCATACCGATGCTAGACTGGAAACTGTTGTTGTAGGCAAACTCCTCCAATGGCAAGTGCCTCTCCCACGTCCCACTAAAGTCAAGGACACAACCCCGAAGCATATCCTCAAGGATCTGAATAGTACGCTCGGACTGCCCGTCAGTCTGAGGATGGTAAGCTGTACTAAAGGTCAACTTAGTGCCCAAGGCACTCTGCAAACTCTGCCACAACCTAGCAGTAAAACGAGGATCTCTATCTAAGACGATCGTCACTGGGACTCCGTGCAACCTCACTATGTCCCGAATATACAAGTCGGCAAGATGATCTACCGAATCTCTCACGCGCATAGGAATGAAGTGTGCCGACTTAGTCAACCAGTCTACAACCACCCAAATAGCATCACTACCCCGCTGAGTCCTCGGAAGACCTACAACGAAGTCCATAGTGATATGCTCCCACTTCCACTCGACAATAGGCAAGGGTTGCAACAAACCCGCTGGCCTCTGATGTTCGGCCTTCACTTGTTGACAAGTAAGGCACTTAGACACAAAAACTGCCACATCTCTCTTCATGCCCCTCCACCAAAACTGGCGACCCAAATCCTGATACATCTTAGTGCCTCCCGGATGCACCGCAAGGCGCGAATAGTGAAACTCTCGGAGTACCTCCTCT